>VWZO01001799.1:11338-80571 GCA_013396975.1 Bucco capensis | reverse complement strand
TGTGATCTATCTGGACTTGTGCAAGGCCTTTGACATGGTCCCCCACAACATTCTATTGGCTAAGTTAGAGAGCTATGGATTTGATGGGTGGACTGTTCAGTGGATAAGGAACTGGCTGGCTGGTCACACCCAGAGGGTAGTGGTCAATGGCTTGAAGTCCAGATTGCCTGTTTGCAAAGGTCTGTAATGAAAGGACAAGGGCCAATGGTTTTAAATTGGAGGAGAGTAGATTTAGAGTTGATACTAGAAAGAAGTTCCCCACCACAAGGGTGGTAGATTACTTGAACAGGTTGCTCAGGGAGGTGGTTGGGGCTCCATCCCTGGAGGCATTCAAGGTGAGGCTTGACAGGGCTCTGGGCAACCTGTTCTAGAAGGGGATGCCCCTGCCCACTGCAGGGGTTTGGTCTAGATGACCTCCAGAGGTCCCTTCCAACCCAAACAATTCTATGATTCTATGAAATTCCACATCATCACCAGACACCTGTGACCCTGATTCCACTAACAACCACTGAAAACCCTTCTTTCCTTCCAGTTTAGTAGACAATGGGGCAGCCCAACTATTACAGTATAATCAATCCTGGTAACATTCACCACATTATCTCCTCTTCACCCGTCACTCCTTAGCAAAATCACCACACCAGCCAATTCTTCTTCATTCAGACATTTCCCAAGGCTAATTACTGTTTGCATTTTTTTTCATCCCACAAAGCTGGAGCAAGTCCAGCACACAAGAGAGCAGCTGAAGAGCTGTGCTTCACCACATTATGTTCAGACACAGAGCATGTCCCATGCACTCTGATTTCAAGATTTGTATGCACTCTGTAGATTTACCACCTAATATTTCCTGGTTAGTGAAAGAAGTGTCTCAAATGTCTAGCTCTTCCCAGGACCTTCAGATACACATATTCTCCAATTTATTCTTAATTTCTCCTTTAAAGGATAGAAGAGAATCATGGCAGCAATTTGTCTCGTTTGTGTTTCCTGGCCTAAGACCCTTGAACATATACATCATCATAATGCAACTCAGATTTTCCTTTATACTCCTAAGAAGCTCTTTACTCTGGCATATGCCTTCCATTCCTCATTTCATTGTTATTTTAATATAAAAAATGATTCTTCCTTCAGAGATTACGAAAGCATGAACTAGGCATCAAGAAAAAAATTGGAGAAAAACTCTTCTGCAAAATGATAGGATATAGTTTGACAGTATCTAGTCTAGTCCAGTCTGCTCAAATGTAGTTAGTGTCTCTGATGTCCTAGCCTCCTAGTTTTTTTATGGTTAAAGGGTTGTTTTTGCATTTTTTGTTTGGGAATTTTTTAGGAGAAGGTGGGCTTGGTAGGGAGAGAAGATTCATTGCAATATTTCTTAAAATGAAATTTAACTTACTGCTTCAGAATGCTTTAAAACTGTATTTACATAGCAAAGAACATTTTTTCATCATATAAAATAATGTTTCTGTATATGTGAAGTAATTTGACTGTTGATGGTTCTGTTCTGCCAATGAAGTGAAAAAACTACTTCATATAACTCTCATTATATCACCTTCTCTAAAATGAGCTATTCTAGCCATCTTCAGCCCATCTTGTCCCAAACTTGGATAAACAGAAAAATACATTCAAATTGCCTCAATGTTTCATACAGAGAAATGTCTGAAATTTATACTCTGTGTAAACTGTATATATATGATAACTGTATTTTTATGTAGAGCCTTAAATAATTTCACATTATGTAAAATTCTCTTTCTGTTTTAACTGTACAGGATATCTTATAGGTAAACTGCAAAAACAGTCTTGCAAACCTGGAAAGTCATCACTAAACTTTGGGCTGCTTCTTGTACTATTTTCCCTAACGTGATCTGAAATCTCAGAGACTACAAATTTTTGTCTTTATTTTTTCCCCCCAACACAGGCAAGATCAAGCAAAATTACTAATCTTGTATCTGTAAAGTAAAGTAGGAAAAGTAAAATATGTGAAACCTAAAATGATCTTTTTTGTTAAATATATATATACTAGTTTTCCTGAGTGATACTTGATTATATGGAAGACTCTCATACAACAAAAAATGGCCTTTGTGTGACAAATATCATCTAGAATAAAATGTAAGTGGTGATTTCTGTGGGGTTTTTTTCTTTCCCTCTGTTCCATAGGTCACCTCCCCACCTGCTTCCATCTGTATTCGTGTGTGAAATGAGCTATTTACAGTCAAAAGGAAAGTGTATGCCTTTCAAATTTCAGCAGGTTGTCATTCATTCAATACATCACAGAACACACTGCAATTCAATAAGCACAGTGATCTTGACCTGGCACACTTATCTTAGCCTTACTCATTGGCCCTGAGGAAAAAAAAAAAATATTCTTGCTTTTGGGAATTATTTTTGTCTCTCCCTATCCTTTTGCTCTCCCTCTCTTTAAGCTCTAACGGATGGTGGAGCCAGAATGTGACTACAAGTTATTTATTTATTTATTTATTTCAATTGCATCCAGAACCTCTGATGACAACAGATATATTTCTGTGAGCTTTGCATCAGAACAAGGTCCTGCTGGTATGATGGCACCTTTTCTGAAAACATAATGTTGTTCCTGCTAACTGTGGTCTCCAGTCCTTCTCCTGTCTGGATTCTTCTAAGAGCATTCTTGCTTCAATTTCCTTTCATGTGCCCATCCTTCTAATGTGAAGACCACAGAATACTACAGAGGATTTTCAGATATTTGAAGTTAATACTCACTGAGAATTCTACTTTTACAACCCTTCCTCCCATGCCCTTATAGCCCTACTGAGTCATTTCTCTGAAGAACTTTCTAAAGACTTCCCTTTTTACCTAAATGCTACAGAGCAAAAAAAAAGGTATTATTTGTGCCCTTAGGAGCTACACTGGTCTTCAGATGAAGGGAGAGTGGAGAGAGGGTAGCAGCAGAGGATTGCTTTTTTTAACTTTTGTTTTACTTTTCTTTCCTCCCCCTTTTCTCTGACTGTCCATACCTTCTTTCTTTCTGACCTCAGACTGGTCAGATGAACAACAGTTTTCTCCATGGCCCATGAGGCAAAGCTAAAGCAGTCTGCTAGTGGAGTCTGTGGTCTGCTGTTACATCTGACAAGGTCTGTAAGACAGTGTTATGTTAATCATGAACTAATGTAAACATTTTGCTTTGAAACCTTCACAGTGTGGAAAATTCATAACACTCCAAAGTGACATCTTTTCTCTTAAAAAAAACCTGAGCAACATCTCAGTGTTGATATCTTAAAATTTTAAATAAGTGGAGAGTTTCTAACCAAAAAACTCACTGCAGAATTTGTAGGAGAAAACAAAATGTTGTAGAAACCACAAAACAGAGTAATTCTGGGTTACCACAGATATTATAACCAGAATTTCTCTGGTAGACATTCAGATGTATCAGTGAGTGTGAAATAAACCTCTGAGATACAACAAATTAAAAAATATGTTGTCTCAGGTACAAAGCTACATAACCTTTGGAGATCATGAATCCTCCAACTCTCTCAGCACACACAAGTGTATGCACACTCTTACTTGCATGTCACTGTCTCTCACATCAATTTGGAGCCTATTAGCAAATCTAATTTAAATCAGCTAAACAGCTAAGGTCCCAATGATATGAAGTTCTCTCATGTTTGACAAAAGAAGGCAAGAAAAACTCCTAACATTTCCACCGCTGAAGGAAAAGCGGAAGACCATTCTTCTGGAACATCATGGAAAGGCATTACATGAATGTCTTGAGAGCAACATCTTTGTCAGTGCTTGCTCCTTAAGGGATATCAGAAAACCCAGCCGTATGAAGCCCAGAGATAAGCAGCAACCAGCCTTCATTACCTTTGGTGGTCATACTACTTCCTTTACTTTTTATAATGACAACAAGCATATCTATTTATAAATTCTAGGGTAGGCACTTCAAGCGCAAAGGGCTATACAAACAACATAAGAAAAGTATTTTTCCTGCCCTAGAGAGGTTGCTATTTCTCTCAGTTAGATCTGGAAGAGAAAAAAAAAAATCAACCTGCATACTTTTGAGAGATACTCAGATGCACCTTTCACAAAGATTTACGCTAGACATTTGGGTAAGAATAATGCTCAGAGCCCCAGAGCCAGTCCAGAGGTGCATACAGAACAGGAGACTGCTTGAATTCTCTTCTGACTATGCAAAGTAACTGCTGTGCAGTAGGGTTTACTAAAGTCTAACAGGTCTAGTAGCTGATATGGTGCCTGCATCTTATCAATAAGTATTTTTGATAACTTGAATTCACCAGAATCCCTAAGAGAGAGGATATCAGGCATATCATGTCCATTTCCTTTCTTTCTGTAAGTAAAACTCAAGACACTCACAGTGATCACAATGAAGCTGTTCTATGCAGCTATGTAATTATTTTGGAAGGTTTTCTAATTTTCTAAGTTTTTCAAGCTTTATTAACTGAACTTACGGACTATAAAAGGGAATAAAAATAATGCAACTACACACCATAAACTGTATGGAAAGTCACAGATCACAGTAATACCCAGGAATTCATGTATACAAACTTTTTATTTCTCTTTTACTATGTAAGTCACACATGATCAGATGAGTTTGTGTTTTCTATTTGTTTTGTTACAGAGTTTACATATTTCTTTAAACCTATTAAGTATTGGCTGCAATGTACAAATATAATTTTTATTTCTATAAAGTTTTTCTACTGAAGTGATGTGGCTATAGGTAAAGGAAAAATAAACCTGGTCCTAGATCATCAGCTGATATAAACAGATACATCTCTCTATCTAAATCACCTACTACAAATGTAGGTAATTTTATAATAGGCGAATTCATTCTATAATACACAATGCTTTTATTTAAAGTGAATAGGTACTCCATGTAAAGTGGTAAAAGCACATTAAGACCATGTCTATGCAGCCTTGAGAGTAGCTGAGAAACTTGCATTAGCAAGAGATCATTCTGCTTACAGATGACTGTTTAAATTATTAATATATACATACAGCCATGACTAAATTGCCAAGTAATTTGTTCTAAGATAAATGAAACATACTGAGAGAACTCTTGGCCTTGTTTGAGTTGGTGGAAGTTTCTTCACAGACTTTCATAGTCCAGAACTTGACCTTCAGTCAAGGATGATTATGTCTCAGTATATCTGGATTTACAGCAGCAATATAAAGAAAATATTGCAAATTGATACTAATGTTTTATGACCCAATCAGTAATTAACCTTGATTAAATTAAAATTAAAAAAGAAATTTTAATGTATATGTTGCATTAAAAATTAACTGTCTAGTGATCTACAACATTTACTCTGCTTTGAAGCCAGCTAATTAGTTTTAGATACATTAACCTGTGCTAGATAGTTAAATTGTTGCCTATGTCTTTTAGGTTTATTGGCATTTTATCCATATTCATTACAGAAAATTACAACAGAAAAATGCTGTTTTCAGTGAGGCCAATGCATCATAATTATTTCCTGATTGAAAAGATACTTGATTACATTTTATACTGCATCTTGCTAATTTATGAAAGATCCTGTAATGGTTTTTTACTGTCCAAAATGTAAGGTGATGCTAACCCTACTTGACAGGTTTCTTCTGTCAGTGAAGTCCTAATTGACCTCAAAATCCTTTTTGTTATTTGATAGTGCAATTTTTTTCTTGGTTTTTCTTGGTGTTCTGGGTTGTTGTTTTTTTATTGTTTTTCTCCACAAAATTAGGTGTTATTTTTTTCTCAGTGTGCAGTCATGGAACAAAAGAACACTAGAAAATTGGATTATTAGCAAAGAAATAAGAGTATCTTATTTCACCACAAAAAGTTCTATTTTCTTAATGCTTTCTTTCAGAATATAAGAATTACTTAGATTTGAAAATAAGGCAAAAGTTCTTGATCTATTCAATTCCAGCATTTTGATTCAAATGACAGAATCCCATCTCTAGAGGTATTCAAGGTGAGGCTTGCCAGGGCTCTGGGTAACCTGATCTAATTGGGGATGTCCCTGCCCCTTGCAGGGGGGTTGGACTAGATGACTTCCAAAGGTCCCTTCCAACCCAAATGATTCTATGAAAAGCCTGTTAAAATAGTATTTAGAATAAGATTTAATAGATAAGGATAAAACATCAAGATGGTAATACCAAAGAAACAGTAAAAAAGTAGTTGAAATCAGCTGAAATAAAAAAAATCAAACCTCCGTCTTTGTCCTCCAAATGTCTTTTTATATCCTTTTCTATTTCTATTTGATATGGGTAAATAATTGTGCATGCACTCACAGTTACTTCAGTGAGACTGTGAATTCAACCTCAGTATTCAAGTGTTTTGAGTCTCAACAAAATCAATGGTAGATCACTCATATTTAAAAGGCATGTGTTTAGGCTTCTGACTGGATCAAGTACATGGTTTATACTCATGTAGAGGTTGCAAATAGATATTGAGAAGAGAGGTAAAATGTCAACAGTTGGAGCTCTCCTGATGTCTTCTTTATAAGATCCTACTCTTATGTGCTTATTAAGCTTGGTAAATTTAGCCAAAGACAAAATATTCCATACCCTGATGTCTGCCTCAATTCCTTCTCCTATCACAGGTTATCCACATAATGATTATAGTTCAAGATGACAGAATCAAAGAATATCCCAAGTTGGAAGGGACGCACATGGATCATCAAGTCCAACTCCTATTTAGGCACAGGACAGCCTCAAAGTCACACTAAGAGCATTGTCCAAGTACTTCTTAAACTCCATGAGAGTTGGAGCTGTGACTGCCTCCCCAGACAGCCTGTTCCAATGCTCCACCACTCTCTGGATAAAGAACTTCTTCCTAACATCTAACCTGAACTTCCCCCAGCACAGCTTCACGCCATTTCCCAGGGTCCTATCACTGGTCACGAGAGAGAAGAGGTCAGACGAAAACCAGTAAAGTGTTGCTTTCTTCCCCTAATCTTAATGCCTTGATTTCTAAGCAAAAGAAAGGAATATAGAAAAGGGAGGACAGAGACATCACTTTCAAAGAGTCCCTCAGTCTCCACTTTCCCTGGGGCATGCCATGACACATTGAAGAAGATGGACCAGATGCAAACACACTTATCTTGTTCTGTCCACGACTTAAGTTTGCTAAATGTGGGCACTTCATACTCTGCAAGGGAGACTTAATTTTATCATGGGCTTTCATCCTCCTCTCACAAAGGCACATGATCCTGCAAAAGTCTGTGCTAGCTACCAACCACTAAAACTTTTTATTTCCACAAGCACAGGGCAGTATTTTGACTCTGTAATGTGACCCCAGGTCAGTCAGAATTGTGAAGCAAGCTTACCTATATCTTGGTTTTACAATTGTTTTCTCACAGATAACAAAAAATCCAGATATTATTAGAATGTAAACTGTAATACTGGCACACTTAGGGTTTAAATAAAGAGAATTCAAAGCAACATGCTGAGAGGGAGCACGGGGAAGTGAGGTATGTTTAGAATCAGTTATCCCTGGGACCAGTATATCCTTGAAGCTGGGTACTTGTTTCTAAGCCATCCATCAGTAAAATCTGTGATTTCCTGAAGAACAAACAGCATTGCTCTTTTACTGGGGAGCAGCCAAGAGGCAGAAAAGCTCCCAGGAAACAGAAGATGTCACGGGAGAGCAAGCAGAAAATATACATAGGGGAACAACTACACAGAAGTAGAGCAGAGAGTCAAACATCAGAAGATGAGGGACAGGGAGCTCACTAAGACCCAGAGGATGCTGTGATATCTCCTTACTAGCAGGCATTTCAGGACAATGTGATCACTCTTCTGTTGAAGTTATATAACATTCTGGTGAACATACAGAGAAAAACAAAAGCTTCCATCACAGGCTCCCTGGAAAGGTAGCAACTATATGAATTAGGCATGGCACATCTTAAGGCTTGGACAAAGAGAAAATTTTCCCCATATTTAATTTCTGGCAATGAGGGGTGAATATAGCATAGGCTTGTAACTAGAAGAGGTGCTATGTACCCCAGCAGTGAGGAGATAACCAGATTAGGATACTGAGAGACAATGACAGGAGTGGAGATTGTGAGGACACAGATTGGAAAAGAGTTGAGATTGTGGTAATAGACAAAATGATGAAAATACTATGTAAGGAGGTTGTATATGGTGCAGATGGGTATTTGATGGGGGAGCTGGGGACGCTATTCTGACCAGTGAGCAATAAATAAGAGGTGAGGATGGAGAAAAATTTTATTGTTAAAAAGCATTTTCCAAAGAACAAGGAGTACAACATGAGACTCATTCCTACTTCAAGGTGGTTTGCAAAATATATACTTCATCTGACTAGGTGAATAGCTCACCTTTACTTACTACAGCTGTCTGCTATATTTAATCCATTGGCATGAGTGGCAGATAAGATCTGTGCAAGAGATTTGAAGACTGAGTATAATGTGGACTATTTGAAGAATTTCAATTGTTCAAAAATTATATTCTCACTGCATTGTACGTTTTCAAGACTGGAAATCGTACAAGATATGTGTAAAACCATACATTAAAGATATGCTACAGTTGCCTAACCAACTATTCAGAAAAGGAAGGGCAGGTCAAACAAAATGTGGCNCCAGACTGTGCCTGAGGCATGCTGTATAAGGGCATGCAGACTGCCGTTCCAGGGGTAGTACAGGCTCCATCAGACCTGGTGAAGAGAAAGCAAAGGTGGTAGAGCCCTGCACTAAATCAGAAAAATCCCTTAATACACGTATACGTCCTTGGGCAGAAAGAGGAGGAGATGAGTCAAACACATTTTTATTCCTTCTGAGCACTGAATGGTCACAGCTGCTGCACTCTAAGGATGCAGGTCACCTGTGATAAATTAATCAAGCTTGGTATAGCTTTTTTGAAGGAATATTATGCTCCAATCCACATTTATAAGAGACAGTGTCTAGTAAAAGAATAGTACAGTTAATCTGAGAATTTAGGAGTCTGTGAGAACTAAGATTTTCTCTGTTCTCAGTATCATCAATGTAGTTCTTTTCACCTTAGTTAAAACAGTTTAGTTTCTCCTCTGATATAAAATATTACCAACCCTATACCTTCTTACAACTTGGATGAAATCTCTTGATATATACTTTTTTATTCCTAGTAGCATCTGCAATAGTTGAAAGTAAGTGGCAATTAAAGCCTAAGCATATATAGTTCCATAGTATTTTTTTCTGCCTGCTATTCAAATCAACTGGAAAGAAGAATAAGCAGGAGAAAAACAGATTGCAAGTAATTTATCTGCTATTTCCTCCTCTATTCAGAGTGCACTAAACACAGGTGACTGCAAGAATTCTCTGTGCTAGAGGACAAAAACACCTACTTGACTGCTAATTCTTCAGTTCAACAATGAAGTCCTCTGTTGATATAAAAATTATAAATATTGAACATATACAAGGTTTTTTATGCTTAAAAAAAATTACTGCTACAATAGGAAAATAATCTGAATCCTAAAAACATTTAGAAGTAATAAGAGTTATTAAGAAGAACAGGAATATATACTCCTACTTAAAGCATGGAAACAAGAAAGAATCTGTACATTAATCTTTTATGTAAAGTGTTAAATTTTAAGAATTGATGTGCTAAAAGAATTATTTATACAAGTAGAGACTGCACATCCAGCATTTCACTGAAACCCCACACCTCCAAAGACCGTAATGGGTCTTAACACTTCATGTACACATAGATAAGACCTAAGTGGAACTGTGTTGTGTGCTCAGCACACAAAAGATGGTGAAAGCATAGTTGCTAAAGCAGTCTGAAAAACTACAATTAATAAACTAACTTAAGTGAATCAATGACAAATAGGTAAATATGATCTCTGCAACAAATGCAGTCACCATGAGCAGCTTTTTCACTAGTTTATTGTTTCTTATCACAATCTAGTTTATGCAATGCTTGAAAGGTTTGTTTCCCACAAAATCATAAACCCTTCTTATGATCTCATTCAGGAGAAATCGTAACCCATGCATTTCATTATTTTAGGAAAACCTCAGGATAATAAATTTCCACAAATTTTCAAATTGCAATTTAAAACTTTTATGTCAGGTCAATCACTGTTAATTTTTTGGGGGGTTCTGTCACATTTACCTGAATATTAGATATAGATAATTCGTTTTGAGTGAAAAAACAACTCAGAGAAGAAAAAGTTTCCATCTTCACATGTCAGTAGTAGCTCTCTAACATTAGTATGGAAGATTTGACATTAAACAAACTTTTTCAGTAAGTATTTATACATTCATTTAAAAGTGATATTTTAGATTGATTTCTTTGTTTGTTTGGGTTTTTTTATTTCTTTGGGTTTTTGTTTTCTTTAATGAAAAAAGTTTTGCCAGTAGCTTCTTCTATAACTCTAGATAGAAAAATCCTCCTAAGAATTCAGCTTGCACACATATGAGAAATACAGTGATCACATAGTATTTCAGCATATTTTAAGCAACATTCAGAAAAGAAAAACAAAAGCTATTTAAAGCATAGTGATGAAATCTGGGTGTATAGAGTAAAATTTCTTTATCTCCCAAAAGAGCAATTCAGAGAGATGATTAATGGTTGTATGTAAAGGGCACTGAGGAAAAATTACTAGAAAATATTTCCATTCCAAAAAGATCTATTTGCCAGCTCTTCAAGCAGATTATTAGGTGCTGTAGGTAATTGAAAGTAAAATAATAAGATTCACAGAATGTCTGATACTTCTGTTTTATATCTGAACACTAAGAGGTTTACAATATCCATATTTTTGTGTCTACAGCATATAATCAACCACTGGCATTCTCACCTGGTCATCTGTGTATTTTAAAAATCATTCATCACAACCATTTTTTTGAATAATTTATGATTTCAGAGCAGGATTCCAATCAGGCTTAGATGCTGCAGTTCATAGATCAGGGTATTTATTTCAACTGTATAAAAAGTTCAGTTTACATTAATACACTAAGATAAAATTACAGGGAAAATATCAGTTCTTCTGATGACTCTTCTCTAGGAGTATAACACAACACAGAGCAGAGGAAGGCAACTGAAGGTGGTTAAGCTCTTCAACAGAAACAGGTAGGAGAACAAACAGTTTGAAATCTAGAGATTTCTGATCATTTTCCAGATAATGTAAAGAAACCGTTTCCTTAAAGAAAGCAGAAGCCAGTATACAAGATGGATGGATTGTATTTCCATTTAAATAATCTACCCTGTCCATTGCTGGACAAAGACATTAACACACATACTCTCACTCTTCCAACACTATGAAGAATTGAGCTGCAAAATCAGCTATTTATAATTTAAAAACTCTGCCAAAATTACTGTTGGTTGGTGATTTTTTTCCCTCTGAAAATCAACTTTGATTAGCAATTTTGTTAATTTATTCACCATCAGCACAATTGAGGACAGCTCCTAGGACCATAACCAATAGTCGACACCACTGGAATTATAATGATATTTCCAGAAATCAGAAAAACAACACTTCTAGCAGCATAAGAAGAAAGGAAAATATCTGATCTTATTTTATTTTCATTAAGGCTTCACCTTTACATCTCTGCAGATGGAATTTAATTTCTACTAAAGTTATTATACAACACATCCTTCAAAAGTTTAGGCCACAAGTATATAGAAGGAAAGAAAAAACACCACACAACACAATTGTACAAACAGATATACAAAAATTCTAAGCACTGCCAGAGTTTTTAATAAACTTTCAGGCATATTTGAACTAGACAGTGAACATCTCTCGCTTTACACCAGAAAGGAGAACAGACAGGATGCCAAGTGTTGATATTGTGTTGTGCACATCAGTGCTAACCACAGCACTCCTATCTAAGCTTTTTCCAACTCAGGGAAGTGTAATGCTTTCCTTATTTGTTGCTTAGCATGGAACTTATTATCTCTGTCAATGCACATCTTGTTCCCAAGAGAGGTAAAATGGCCTCTTCTAGCATTTCTCAGTCTCCTTTTACAGCTGCTTTCAGCAAAAGAAGATTAAATATATAAAACCTTTAATAATGAAAAAAACTTTTTTAATTTACTGTCTGCCGAACCCTGAATCTTTCTTTGTTTAGCAGGGGTGGTTTCAATTACAGAGTGCAACTTTCTCAGCTAAACCTTGTTCTTGCTATTGCATTGTCTCATTTTTCCATGAAATTACGTTGTTACCCTTCCTCATGACTGTGGTAGATACAAAGAAAGATAAAAAGAAAAACACTCTATTCTCCTCCCCCCAAATTTCACAGCAAACCACTGTGATTTTTTTATGTTACCCACCTAAAACCACTTGGATCCTGAAAATTCTAATTTTGGTCAGAACACCCTCAAAAAGTCAAAATTTGCCTTTAAGTATTTTATCTGTGGTCTCTACTACAGCTCTGTAAATGATTGTTGGTTTCATTTCATGTGAACAGTACTTCAGAACAAAAACATTCTAGCTCTAGACAATTCAAGGGATCTAAAACTCACTCATTTCTTCTCTAAGATAGAGATCTCTTTGTCTTTCAATATATTCCAGGATGCTGAAGAAACAAATACAAAATCCCATGCAAACTGCATATTTGTAAGACTCTAATAAGTTACATATACTCAGTTGTGTGTTTTTTTTTCCTAACTTAATTGAAACATTATCAGTAGTTAATTGCTCTTAAATTAATTTTATTTTGCAGAAATAAATTTACTATAATTTCTTTATCATATATTCTTTACTTAAAAGATACTTTGAATACATTTATCAAGGTTTTTTTTCCCTAAAGAATGGTAATTTAAAGTTGAACATTGACTTCATGCTATAAGATGTTATATCAAAAACATTTTCTTGTTTTCTACTTGTAAGATTTGATGAAAATGCTGTAAGACTCTTTATAGTTGAATAATGTTAGAAAATTTATTTTTCCCAGTACTAACTGCCAAGTCAGACCTCAGCACCTTTACAGCTGGCATTAGAAGAGAATTTAATTAAATAATGAAAGTAATCAAAAACTGACATAATCTCCTAACATGTTTTAAAAGTTTAGTGGATTTTGTTGTTACTGGGTTTTGTTTGATTTTAAGGTTTCGAGTCACATGTAACCAAAACTGGATAATGGTTGTAATTTTATTTATTCTTTCCACAATGTCTTGCAGTTTTGCTTGCCTGGGAGAAAGCTACAGGCTGTGAAATATCACTCACTCTATTTATTAAGCTATCTATAGCCTTCTAATTATGGCAATGATCACCTATGTTCAACAAAGCACAAAAATTGACAGTATGTAGTTTTGATGAATCTAGGCCCTTGGAAAAGAAAAAAAAAATCCAGATACAAACTGTAGTATGTTGCAATTTTTCCTGTTTCTATACTAATTCTGTTGTGCCAACACACTTCAGCTCCAAGCAGAAAGCATAACACAGGTACCTTGGGACATCAGCTTTTCAGCTTGCTGGAGCTCTTTTTCTCATTATCTGGAGCATCACCAGTACTGTAAAATATCTTCTACACTGACAGCACTAACTCAGAGAAATACCTTGTTAATTCTTTTGAGATGCTTGAATGTAAGATTTCTTCAGAATTATTTATTTTTGAAGTAAAATAAGCAGCTATAGGCCTGAGAATTTAGCTCCCCTTGTCTGGTCAAGAACCTGGTCCTAAGTTCCCTAAGCAATGGATGAGTTTCAGGAAGGTGGGGAGAACACTCAGGAGCAGGGCACTGGAGGAACACTGCAGAGCCAAAAGGCAATTGACATGTGCTACCTTGTCAAATGTGCTACTCTTGACTGCAATGCATGCTCATAACCATTTTGTTGCTAAATTTTGCCCACTTAAGTGGATGTACCCAGCCAAGGCATGCAAAAAGTGATGATTTAAGGGACCCAGATCATGGCCAAAAAAATAAGCCCATCACCAGGGCATGGGGCCAGCAATGGACACAAGGTGGCTTCTGCACATGAGTTCTCATACTGCTACATCCCCCACTCCCACCTTCCACCCCAATATTTTGCATCTCTGGACTCCTGAATCCAAATAACACTTTCTTTTGCATTTAAGTTCTTTTTAATAGACATCTTGAGTCTTTGTTCTTTGATATCTCTGCTAGATAGGCTTAACCTAGAAGGTACACTCAGCTTGAAAATGTGTTTTTCTGCAAACATTAAATCAGTTTTTATTCAAACATACCTGCCTTCTTCCTTCTTAGCAGCCTATCTAAATTAAAGCTAAGCTTTTTTTTTTTTTTTAGAGATACTAAAATGGTTATCCTTGTCCTTATCCTTATTTGCTCTAGAATTTACCACTGAGTTTCATTTGTCATAAACTGTCTGCATCTCATAACTCATAATTTATAATCACCTCTGTGAAACTCAGTTTTTTATAACTTCCTATATATTTAATATGAGAGAGACACTTTTACTCCTACTACCATTTCCAGTGAGGACATTAAGGCTTTATTATGGGTGTATCAGAATGCATTGCAGACAAGCAGAAAGGCATCAATAAATTATTCAGATCCTTCTAAGTGAATGCCAATAAAATCTTCATATACAACAGCATTCCTTTTGGAATTTGAGTCATTACTGTAGTTTTAAACATTACTTTTTTGTAGTGTGCATTTAATTATCCTCCCCATTTCTGCAATGGTGTAGTCAGATGTATTTCATTATGATGAAAGATAAATTAGAAAAAAACCCACAAAATAACACCATTTCATAGTCTAACTAAAAACAATGTGGAACCTTCTGCATAAAGCACTGCTGGGAAGTACAACTAACCTCCAGAATGCCAAGATTGAAGACAGGTTGCATGGCTCATCTGGATACTTTACTTTTTCATTCTCTATATTTCCCAAATTTATACCTGTTTAGAGTCATGATATTGTGAATGTTAACGCTCACCTTAAAATTAGCCTATTTCACTATGCAACATAAGATATATATCTGCTGGTGTGTGGTGACACTTAAACTTTGAATTTCTAAAAAAGGGCAAAAGGTAATTTAGTTGTTCAAGGAAGCCATTAACCTCACTTAGGAATAGATTATTAGGCAGAGTGGCAATGAAACATAAACTATGTGTGATGAATCCAAATTATTGTATAGGCATCAGCACATGATCTGCTTCTTGGGTTTGTTATTCTGCAATGTATCACACATCAAGGCATAGCCCTGAAATAAGGTATTGTGGAACAGGAGTTTACAGCTTGCTACTTCCAGGGCTGCAACAGCTGCAACAGGTCATCATTCCTCTCAAAAAATCTACATGTGATGTACTACCACTGAAGAAGCAAAATACTTACTAGAAATTAAAAGTTCAGTAATTCTTAAATAATAACTTTCTAGGGATCTGTGATTACATTTTGGGCAATGTTTTGGAGATACATTTTGATAAGAAAGTAAAATATATGAACACTCAAGTTACCAAATTAGCTTTTGATTTCAGAAGTAAAAAGAGACACTTGTAAAGCACGAATAAAATTATTAGTGGTCATCTGATTACTACTCCTCCTCATCCTCTGAAAACTCAGTCTTTTCACTTAGTCATTTACAGAGTAAAATTTTCAAAAACTGTTTGAAAAACTAAGTGCTATTTTGAGTGGCCAGCTTCAGTGTATGCTTTAAGACTAAATAAGTATTCTTACTACTTTATAGTCTCACATAGGGTTTGATTTTTAAATGTTCAGAAATATATTTTTTTTTAAAGAGTCATAGAATAGTGGGACGGGTATTATACGCAATGCCCAAGACTGAGAATAGTATTTATATCTCCACTGAGATAACAGAAATACAGATCATTCCACTGTAAACATGAGTAGCAACATTAACACACTAATAGATAACACTCTAATTGTACTTCAGAATAAGCATTGCACCATGAACACCACTTAGACAAGCATCATGAGAAAAATCACATCACCTTAGAAACATGGGTTATCTCAAAAATATTTCCCTGGGTCCTAGTTTTCATAATTGCTGGTCTGGCTTTCCTGTCATTGGCCTTGTTTACTGTCTAAAGCAAATGTTGATAGCTTGCTGCAATGGACTCAGGCTTTGATTCACCTATATTTCTTTCTGTGTTTGTCTTCCTAATTTTGGTTTCTAATGGACACACCAATCTGAATCCCCTTTTTTAAGCCCAGAGAACTTACCTAAGCTCAAAAATTCATGATAAAATCTACCTGTAACACATACAATGACTGAATGTGGTTGTCTTCTTTCCCCACCAAGTGCTCTGCATTTCTGATTTTTCGGATGTGTTTGTTTGTTTTTTAACCAATGGAATTGGAAGCGAGGGAGGGAAAGAAATCTTTCCTGTATCGTAATATCTATTTATAAATATTTTTCTTTCCCTCTTAATTATTTTCTCTCTATTGCCAAGAGAGTCTACAGTATCTTTTCTGCTATGAATGCTATGTTCTTCCTCATTACTTGTTGGGCAGGAGATCCTTAAAAATCAATAAAACTCCTATTGCAACAGTTCTGATTAAAACTGCATTGTCTTAAAAGGAAAGCTATTTATTTCTGAGATTCACTTGCTGGTGATGTATCAGCTGCTTAAAACACTGCACTGACTAGAAAGCATATGTGGTAATCCACTTGGGAACCTCCTCTGCATCTTCCCCAGAGAATAACATTTTCTAGCTATGAAAATCCACTATGTCTTAAATTACAGATATTGGAGAGACTTTTTAAAACAACGACATGGAAGATTACTAGTAAATACATTTGACTATGTCTTTCCACATAGCCTCTTTCTAAACATGATACACCTCAAATTACCCATTTTTAATGAAATTAAATAAACACACCATCTTGTGGCCAGCATGTAGCCGCTTCCTTATAAGCTTCCTTGATTATTTCGACAGGGTCTAATACACTGTTTCTTAAAGATTCTTAAGAATACTTTATATTAAATAAAAGCCAAAAATATTTACAAAACATGCCATAGATACCTGTTATCTCAAGAGTAAAACAAGATATATCCTCTAATATTCTTTTGTTCAAATTTCAGAGAAACTCTAAGGTTAGAACTGGTCACGTTTCTGCAACAGTCTTTGGAAACAGGACCATACGTTACCTGGTAGCTCATAATAATTCCATGGGTATTTTAAGGAGCATTCTGTCCTTATGGTTTATTCAAAAGAAGAGGTCAAATCTCATTTAAGTGAAAAATTTTATATTATAATTAGACACTGACATAAAGATGAAGAATTTGTATTTAAAGAATCATATGAAGAAATTACAGATTGACAAGACAAAGCATTTTAAAATCTGAAAAAGAAGATTGGGAATGTCAAATGTAAATTCAGGCTTATCCCATGCAACTGAAAATTGACATGACTTTTATAAAATTCCTAATTGAAATAAATCATTTTGTTAAAACACAGTCCAAATGCCTTGTGTATGTAAGTACTCCTTGTTGCTAAGGAACTGGATTTCTGAGAACGTAGAAAGATTTTGCGGGGCTTTTAAAACCAATAAAGTTGAGTTTTGTCCTTAGCTTGACTCTAACAGCAGATAAAGAAGTTTAATTCAAAACCCGTCCAAGATTTACCTAACACCAAAATTCTACGTATTTAAAAAAAATATTGTAGAATAATAGTTCACAAGTTACTTCTAGACTTTCTTATTTCAGTACAGAAAAATAGTCTTTCTAGTCTTCATTTGCTTATTTTGCAATACAAATTCTAATTTCTACACATATAGCAGTCTTCCTTTCTCTCCTAGCTTCAGTATTTTAAAGCTGAATATCTGAAATCTGCATCTCTCCATTTTAGAGGTAAACAGAATAGCTATGTATCATGCCAAAATATTATCATCGGGCAATCAGCACTGAGTCACAAGAGCTTAGGGAGAACTTTGCATGATTTGGCTTTACTTCTGTGAGCCACTTAGCAGAAAGTCTCCCACAGACTGGTGCAATATTCTCCAGTACCTCCTTTCTTTTAAAACCACATGCAAATCTTTTGATAAATAAATGGCCCTATCAGTTTAAAAGATGATTGTCAGTTCTTGGCCCAGATTCTGAGGATACTTTTACTGTATTGTATTTCTGTGTGGTCTTTCAACTACAAGGAAAGTATTCCTGACTACCACAAAAGCCACTGATATAAGAACATTTATATCTGGATCTTCACTTTTTGTTAAAATGACAGATGTATTTTTGAAGTGCATGTCCATATACTCTTTGTTTTACCTTTTCTTTGCTCAAAACAAAAGATAATTTTATGAGTTAGCAGAAAATTCTAATCATTAATTTCTACTCACAATTTATAAGGTTTCTCAGATGTAGGTAAGTCACTTGAAAGCACTGCATGTGTTTTCACATTAAATCTCTGCCCCTTCTGAGGTTTCCCCGTCACTATTAATTTTTTTCTGAGGAAAAACAAAAATCACTTATCCTTAGAAATGTACATTTTAAAACTCTCCCACTTCCTCCCTAAAATAGGTTAATTTTTTTAACTTTGTACTTCTTAGAGATATTATTTTATAAAGCACCCTGACTCCTGAGGTGTGTGATCAGTCTCATATTTCTCATTGCTTCTTCAAAGGATGTTCCCAAAAGCTCAGCAAGCAGATCCAGCATGTACACACATCACTCAGATGTTCAAAATAGCAGCTTACCAATGCAAATGTTAGTAGACCAGTGATCAAAATGACCCATAAAACTCTCTCTTCTCACTTTTCAGAATTTTTATCATTAAAAAAAAAGCTTTAAAGAAATCTTTTCTCATAGCTGTACTTACACCTTCAATAGCTGATAATGGAGGAAGGTAATGGGAACAGCATAATTGCTAGAATCAAGAGAGAATGTGTCTAATACTGCACTGTTCAATCAAGTGGGTGAACAAATGAAGATAGGTAATTACGAATTAACCCAATCATGGTGCTGAATTCCTTTTACACTTCAACCAGTATTTTGCAAAAGCTTAGAATTTTTCACTATCTAGGGACAGAAACTGCACTACCACAACAAAACAACTAGCATTATCAGAAGACAGACACTGATAGGTAACTTTAGACTGCACAGCTAAAACAAAATCTCATAAGAAAAGTAGGGAGCCACTAGCACCTCTGTCCTGAGACTTGAGACAGGAATATTCAGACTGACATTGACAACATAATAGGAACTGTTGGGTTTGACAGGTAGGAGCATGTAGTGCTGCATCAAGATGAGAAGCGTTAAGCTGGTGGTTTTCTCCTGCTTGGGTGGGGAGAGAAAGATAACATGTTTCCTGACTAATATTTGGGGGATTATTTTGCTCTTTGGATATTGCCTAATAGGCACCAAGCAGTGTTAACTCCTATTTAGAGCCTCTAGCTGCTAGCATAATTTATGCAATAAAAATTGGGTATGTTTATTTAGCCAGAATAAATACATAAATAAATATTTCCTTTTTTTTTTTTTTAAGGAAAAATGACACTCATCTTATTAAAAGACTGCATCAAGAGGAGGTGTTTATCTCCAGTAAGAACCTATCTCTTGCAGTTTCTGCAACACAGTAAGGAAGAAACCACTGGAAATCCAATTATTTTGAGGTATCTCATTCACTCACACTGAGGTCAATGGCCAATGTAATAATGGAACTTGCAGAGATTATGCAATCTGGTTTTTCTAGGTAGCTGCAAAATAAAACGAGAAGGAAACATGACCTTTTAATAATTAAAGTAGTTATTGTTGCAGTTGGCAATCTGAAGTGTATCTCAAGGCTTTGGTGATATATGCCCGTCATTATTTATAATGATAGCTTTGTTGCACAGTGCTTCTACTAAAGGAGAAGTTACCTTCACTGCCCTAAGGCAGTTTACAAACACCGAAAACAAGAGAAATCCAACTAATGACTAGGAGTAGCAGATCAGCACACTCAAACCACTCTTTGTCTTGAGTCTCTTCACCTCAGAGAGGTATTATGGAGTTGATTGCATTTTCTCAGCTGGAGACCTGATCTTTTCAGTCTAGTTCTGAAAACAGTTACTAAAGAAAGAATAAACCATGCTTCCCATACCCCAAATTCCTAGCCTAGCCTGTTTTCCTAGAGTGTGCCCGATGGCACCAGAACTCCTTGAATTGCCCCAGCTCAAGCCTTTTCTCAGCTGACAGGACAGTAGCTAACAGAACAAGGACCCATAGCAAAACATGGATCTGCTCATGTTTATCTAATAGATGTCTTAGGTACCTGCTGAGGTGCATTCACTGGCCAAATTTCCCACATGGAAATTACCAAGGTAAAATGTTCTGTGTTTTTACTAAGTAAAATTAAAGTGAGGGGGTTTGGTTTATTTGTTGTTATGAACTACTGATACTATCACGCATACTTCTCTGGGATTGCCTCTGGGACCTGTATGTGTATGGCTAAGCTTCGCAAACGAAGATCCAGGGAGGGCTCCATCCACACTCCTCATCAGCGCCTTTTACAAGCGCTGTTAAAAGAGGATAGCAGATAGCACCTTCGAGCCTGCACAATGGATTTTTTTTTTTTTTTAGGTGAGACACAGCATGCGCAGAGCTGGACCCACCCTTTAGCCTAAGGTTCATCTGCCAGGGACTAGCAAGCTTGGATGCTGGCAGCTAAGTCCTTAGGACATAGGTTTTATTAGAGTGTCCTTCTCTTAGATGGAAGGCCTTCCAGGGCTAAACGAGCTCCATCTGCCCGGGTTTGGAATCAGAGTTGCCCTTCACCTAGGATGACTGCCAGAAGGCTAATGAGCTCATCCTACCCATACAAGGATTATAGGGACATGGGTATCACTCCCCACACTTTACTGTGGGCAATGAGTTTAATGCTCCATCTGCTGTCGGCACAGTTATCGCACCAGGGGCCACAGGAGACCACAAGGGATTTTTCAGACTGTGCCTGTGTGGCCCATGTATAGCTTTATAAATTTATTCAAAAGGAGATAAGTTAATGAATTCACTCTAAAAAGCATTTATACAAATAAATGTAATGGAGGTTTTAATATGTAGCATCTAACCACTAGGAATCATCAAGGAGCTTGTCTCAGGGTCAACATATTGGTGGTGAATGAATGACCAAACTGAGAACAAAATCTTGCATTTTCTCCCTTGTTTTCTATTCTAACAAGCACCATAGAACTTTGCCCTATAAACTGCATTTCAGCAATTGGGGAACTAAAGAAAATGGGTTTAATTCAGTAAGCTGTCTGCATAAGCAATTCCCACAACAGTCAGTTCATCTCACTTCATGAGGGTGTGCAGATCATCTTTTATGATTTTCACTGTCACTGTCTACATACCCATGAGGTCAGATTCTTGGCAAACATCAAAGTTAAAAACAGCTGCTGATGTAGCTGTTCTAAGGGATTTAGCCTTTAATACACTTGCTAGTGATTCTGATTTTAACTTATATCATGACTATTAATTCAAGAGCTCAGAAATGGGTTTCAAATGTTTGCACAAGGAAATACATTAAAACACCCTTGGTAAAAATACCTATGAATCAAAAAGTAAATCCAGAAAATATAGCTGCCTTCATATGCATCTCCTGAGAATGGCTGTGTAACTTCCTATTAGTAAACAAGAGGAAATGGAAAAGTCTGCAGAAGTAATTGAATTGGCTCAAATATTAGTGAAACAGTCAAAGACACTAATCTTCCTTAATCTACTGAATTCACTAAATTGGCAAAGGAGTTGAAGAACTGGCAAATTTGTACTGGTTTCAAAAAATCCTCTGTTGCTTGCAGAGTTCAGGGTATATTTGCTTATTTTCAAATACTCTGTGGCTAGATCCAGTGGTTATAGGGCAGAAACACTCTCAAAATCATAAGGAAAAACAACAGACAAAATACCCACCTTGCTAAAACCCTCTCAAGAAAGAAAATGAAAGCATCCTTTTATTCAAAAAGTGGCCTCACAGCTCTCCAATATGAACATCTTATATTAAACTGTTAACTGCATGTATAAGCACCCTGAAAAAAATACACAACTTGAGTTCAAACATGCCAGGGACTACCTGTTCGTTTCATAATATCCAAATCTGACTGCTCATGTTGGGTTTTATTTCTCTTTGCAAATGAGTAATTTTCATTGGCTGAAGTTAAAAGCAGCAAAATCAGATCTTCTGTTGCATTTCCTTCCAGAAAAAAACAGCTGAATACAGGAAGGGAACATTTCCAGGCAGTACTCTTTGTTTTCTGTGGCTCTAAACCACAGTGCTGCTGAATTTGGCCAGTGCTCCCTACATAGGCTAGAGCTGAACAAAATCCCTCCTCCATTTTTTGGTGGGTTTTGATTTCTATTTTACTTTTTATAAAACTCCTCCAGAAAGCTTTACTATTCCCACAATCCCCCTGCTTCACTGCTAGCTGTGCTATGAAACAGCTACAAGTTGAAAAGGGGTTGTGGATACAGACACACCTGTGACTTCCATGTAAGAGTTCTGGGGAGGAACTGGTTTGGTAATCCCTAGATGTGGGTAACAGAAAATAAGTTAATAATTTGACCAAGAGACTAAAAATAATGTGACTGCTCTTCACCATAGTCTGCAGAAAGGCAATAATTTGCCTGTTATAAGAATGGAAATAAAAACACAATACAGTTTTATAAAGCTAACCTCAAAATTACTTGCATGAACTTAACCATGTATCATCTTCCAACAATAGAAATAAAATATATAAAAAAAGAAATGCACAGGAATGTTAAATAGTTAAAGAGTGCATTTTTCTCATTCCATCATAAAATGCTAGATTAATGTGTCACATGGTGTTATGGTTTAGATGAAATAACGAGACTTGTGGATTGGAAAAGGCTGAGTAAGTTTAACTATTTTAATAGAAAACAATAGCAGCAGGCAAATATATATACAAGCAAAGATACAGAGCCAGTACCAAGATCCAAACCTCCCACCTTCCCTCCCAGTTGCTATATTATGGCAGCTGAACTCCCCCGGCGGACGGGGGGGAAAGAAAGGGAGGAAGCTGGACCCTGGAGGCCTAGACTCAGAAGCGCAGAAGCAGCAAAGCTGGGGCGCCAAGCAGGGCTGCAAGAGAGGTGAAGAAGAGAGAGAGAAGAGGGGACAGCCCCCCTAAATTTATATCGAGCATGACATGTATGAAATGGAATACTCGCTCAGTTTGGGGTCACCTGCTTTGCCTGTCTCTTTCCTATAGGTGAATGCTCTCACCCTGTACCCACCCTGACTTCTCAGTAAAGTCTCAAGTTTACATTCCAGTTCTCAGGTTGTAACCCAAACATTCAGGCTTAAGCTATTAGAGGATGATAGTGTGTTATGAAAACATACTGCTAGCTTTCAGAGGAATACAGTCACTTTTAAAGGAACACTGGCTAGAAGCAATACCCTCTTAGCAGAATTAATTCTGCTCCAGCCCAAACCAGGACACATGAGAATCACAGGAGCCAGGTAAACTATAAAATAAGCTGTATAATACTAAGACATTGACAAGGGAGAAAAGTGTGTTGTAAGGTAAAATTAGTGAAATCACTGTTAAATGCTGCGCGTGGAACAGGGAGGGATGAAAAAGTACATTCCTTTCACTACAGCTGTCCTAGGATATTCAGATAGGAAGTAAAATTTCCAACCTTAGTAACTGGATTATATGCAAGACACAATAAGAATATCCTGAGATTTCATTTCCTCTTTTTTCTGTACTTTCATGCTCCAATGACTCATCCCTAGAGAACTGCAGATAATACTGTTTACAATATCCTCTCTAAAAGCGATTTGTGGTCTAACCTTCTTACAAAATAAGAAGAAATGGTAGACCTTCACAGTCCCTCCCAGTCACAGGCAATATGCAAATACTTAACCTGCTTCCCTCATGCTTACAGGAACTGCTGCCCGTCAACAATAACAAGTAAAACCCTTGTCTACTTCTGGTGTAAGAGCTCTGATGATATCAACCACTCTCACTCATTCTCCAATACTGTCTAAATACTAAATTAATAATTTTTAAGACATTATTTTGATAAGTTCTCATAATAGAACTATACAGTTACAATTAGCAATATTTTTCAGTATTTCAGAAAGAGAAGGACCTCCTGAATGTTCTCTAAGTTTAGAGCTGGACTGGTTTTAGAGTGGAAATTTTCTAAGTGTTTATGTTGCATCAAATCTCATGAATCTGACTTCAGAACACATTTCAGAAAAAGTTCTTTCCTAATTATTATTATTATTATTTTTTATTGGAGAAAGACCACACAAAAATGTATCCACTACACACTACAACCACACACAATTTTTGTAGACTTGTCATGGCCATACGGAATATGGAGAGTAAATAAGATGTTTCTGATGAGATGTTTGTGATTTTCTTTCCCTTTTTTTAAGAACTTGCAGAATAATCTGTATTATCTTTCATTTTTCATGACTTTTTGACCCCTAGAAACGCAGGTGTATGTTCCCCGCCCCCCTCCGATTAATCTTTTCTTCAAGCTCAGGCTGGTTCATGATATCCGCGATAAGAAGTGATGTAACTTTCCTAAATGCCTGAAAATCTCATTCGAAAATCAAGTTTTGATGGCTGTATCAAACTATTGCTTCTCTTAATACATGTAACATGTATGAAAAGCACCTTGTAAATTACTTTCTCAATGAAATTAGTTCTGGAAATTCATCTTTTGAGAAGTGAGAGATGATGTCTGATAGCCACTACAAAATGAAACTTCGTATGATATCCTTTTGGTTTTCAAATATATAGCTATTGCAGTACATATTCCTATTAAAAATGAACTTAATGTATTTGTAAACAAAATGCAAATTTAAGTGAGGAATGTGAACTCCAGGGAAGTTTGAGTTAATGAGGTTGTGTATTTCTGGGGGCTTTTTCCCTTTTTTATTTTTAAACTGTTGAGTATATTACTTAAGTAAATAAACAAAACCAGAGTTGTATGGCTATGTCTTAGCCTTTCCCAGCCAATATCTGTATGTCCATCAATGTTACTGTAGGTAGGATTTCAAGGTGGAAATCAGTTCACATGACAACAGATCAAGAACTGGGAACTGACCCAAGAGCTGTGTGATGGCTTCTGCCCTGATACAGTGACACCTGCAATACATGGAACATAATACTCTTTTTAGGGAGCTGAATAGAAGTTAAAATACAAGATGAAATTGCAGAAACATACAAGGAACATAAAGTAGACCATACACAGGTCTCCACATATCTTTGGTTAGATAGGAGAGTTTCTGAGGTGGTTTCTGAAAGATCTCACAAGGAAAAGAATTAGATAAGCTATTGGAGGTAAGCATGGAACAGATTACAATATGGAACAGTTGAAAGAAAACTGTGACTAAGCTATCGTTTTTATCAGTGATGCAGAGCTGCTGGCATGACCGTCAACCAAAGATGGGCAGCAGCATCCAGAGATTATTTGAATCACTGTGTTACTGGAGATTTATTTGAAGCCATAAATTATCATACTCCTTTAGTCCAGTTTTACAGAGCAACTCAGGCAAAGTCAATGACTTCTAATAAGTATCAAGCTGTCATGGTGCAGTAGAGACTCAGGCCCTTTATTGTCCTTTACATTCTTACAGTCAGGCAGGTGGGGGAACTACTGTGTTGCAGATTGGACAAAGTGTGGTTTGATGTGTGGGCTTTGGCACATGGTGAGCACTTTTATGAGGAACTATTTTACTGTAATTTAACTTTTATTGTAGGCATGACACATCCTTTCCAGCTAATTGCTTTATTCTAGCTTTTAAAATGAACAGATCTTTCTCTCTTATGTTTCATCTCATATATGGTAATGATAGTAGTTAGAGGTGACCTGAAAATGATTTTAAACTATTTGCTTCTTGCTTCTTCATTCATTTACAAAGAATAAAAATGCCTCAGAGATTCTAGACTGTTTCTAAAGCATATTCCCACCTCCCACTACTACTCCTGCTCCCCCTTTCTACTTTTACTTTATGTGTGTCATCTCTCACACTGTGGCTTTACTTGAGTTCGGACTGCGCGTGATACATCCATCACAGCCATTTTAGTTTGAAAGAGTAATAAGGTCTTCTAGGACAAATCTCAGCTCTGTTGCATGATCTGCTGTACAGGATCTTATGAATGTTGAGCTACTCTGGAGAACTATGCCTTCATCTCCTCTGCATTGGGCCTGAAACTGCAGTTTCTACTCACTTGTTAGACTTTTCATTTAGTGACTGATCATTTTGGTGTGGCCTTGCCTTAGGGAAAGGTAAAAAGGCAAGAGTTGCTGTCAAAAGGCTGGTAAGCCTCCACTGAAGAACAGGCAAGTGGAGCAACCATGAAAAAAACATATTGACGTTTAAAGCAAATGAAAAAAAAACCTACCCCAAACTTTCAAAACCCAATTTACACTACAAGATAATATCCATGAGCCTTATTAAGATTTTTTTTTTCTTTTAGGAAAGACATTTGGATGCATTTCAAAAAGGAAGGTGTGGATTGTAACTTTAGGAGGGGAAAAAACCTATCCAGAATCCATAGCTTTAAAAGATAGCTATGCAGAGATGTTCTTTTGCCCAAAGCCAGGTCAGAGAAGCAGCTGCATCTGGGAATGGTGAGCAGTCCTTAATCTTTCATTTCATATGCAGAATAAAGAGATCAAACCAACTTCTAAAACACCTGACCAACAGTTTTGTTCTGCTAAGATTAGAGTATGCTTTTTCATATCCATTAAAGCGAAGCATTCACAAGATGTAAAGTCCCTACTGGGAGTGTAATGTGAAAATCCACTCATGTTTCTCTAGGAAGTTAAAGTGCTAGCAACTTGACTAGTTGAATTTCTCTTTTCCCATCAACCCTAAAAGACAAGAACATCCTGAAACTTACAGTGAAAAACTTTATACAAAAAGGATTTATTCTGTGTAAAAACAAATTAGATTACATTTTTTTTAGTAGAGAGCTATGTGTGCTGTAACCACTGAGTATCACAAGACTTTGCACTCAGGGACTCTTTGAAAATCCAAAGGTGGACAAATAATCAAAATGTACTTTCAGTTGCACAGAGGTGTTTCAGAGGTGGGTGGACAAACAGGTTAAACCACTGGAGTCCTAAGACTATGATTGGTTTCACAAGTACAAACCTATGTAACAGTTGCACAAAACAGTAAGAAAGGTTCATCTTTCTCAGAAGAAAATACTATATCCTATTCCTAAGGGTCTGACTTGGAGCATTTTAAAATGCTGTGTCTAATTCCTAAGGAAATGTTCAGAGTGGCACAGCACCCAAAATAAGCAAAAGCTTGAGTAGTAATATTCCTGATGAACATTGAGATGCTGGAGCATGTCTGAAGCCTGGCAACAAAGTTGGTGAAGGGTCTAGGTTATGAGAGGCAGCTGAAGGAACTGGGGTTATTTAGTCTGGAGAAGAGGAGGCTCAGGAAGTCTTCTCATTCTCTACAACTACCTGAAAGGAGGTGGTAAAAAGGTGGGGCTTCAAGTCATCTCCCAGGCAACAAGTGATAGGACAAGAGGAGGTTCAAATTAGGTATTAGGAAGAATTTTTTCACTGAGAAGTTTACCAGGCATTGAAACAGGCTGCCCAGGGACATGGTGGAATCACTATCCCTGGAAATATTAAAAAACATGTAGATATGGTGCTTGGGGACATGGTTTAGTAGTGGACATGGTAGTGTTGGGTGGACAGTTAGACTTGATGATCTCAGAGGTCTTTTTCAACCATAGTGATTCTATAGTTCTATGATATGGGTCCAGATAGATAAAATTTAGATGCTTGGCTCAAGAACAGGTCCTATCAGTTTCTAATGAGCTTATAATTTCATGACAGTTTAAACTGTACATCCTTTACAACATCCCTCTTGATGTTTTCTGGAGGGAATGGAAGGCTTTAGTAAGGCCTTTGACACTATTCCATGACATCTTCATAGACTAAGTGATGAAGCATAGGCTAGATAAGCATACAGTGAGATGGACTGAAACCAGCTGAACAGCCAGGATCAAAGGATCATTGTGATCAGCTGCATCAAATTCAGCTAGAGGCCAGTCACCAGCTGTGTGTTTCAGAGTTCAATAATAAGTCAATTGTTGCTTAAGATTTCATTAATGACCTTGATGATAGGACAAAGCATACCCTCAGAAAGTGTACAAATGATACAAAATTGAGAAGAGTGACTGGTACACCACATGTTTGTGATGCCCATCAGAGGGACCTCAACATGCTGGAGAAATGGGCTGAAAGGAAGTTTATCAAGTCTTGTACCTAGAAAGGAGCAACCTCCATTTACCAGAAGAGGCTGGGAGCCAACAGGCTCCCTGCCCCAGCAGCACTACAGCAGGGCTGGTCTTCAGCTCCCCACAGCCCTGCCTGCCGTAAGTGCCACTGAGCCAGGCTTGCAGGCTGATGCTGATACAGTAGTCTTGCCCAGCTGTCCTGGGGCTCTCCCCGACCCCATTTCCCTTCACTGGGCCTGATCCTGACACCCCACCAAAGGCTGATATCCCAGCCCAGCCTCAGCTGTCCCCATAGATGTGCTCGCCTCACTGTGCCCTGAAAAAGTAACAGAAAAATATAGGTTTCGCTTTTAGCCCAGCTTTACGTATGCACTTACACTTATTAGCTAGGATGTGATTACTTAAGACTGCCTAGACAATGTGAGAGATTTTCCTTCACACTGAAGAGATTTTTATGAAGCTCAACTTAATCTTCATTTCCTCCCATTTACATCAGGCCATATACTAAAAAACAAAAACCCCTTTACATACTGTTTCTAATAAACAGGTTCTAAATATATTTACTGGGCACTAATAATCCTGCTCTTTTTACCCCAGAAACTCATTTGCCAGCTATACTGAGAGAAGAAGTAAATGAAACAGTGAATATGGGTGAAGAACAATCAGTCTTTGATTAAGACATCTGTTAAATAGCATGCAACTTCTTTTTCTCCAAAATCTGTTCCTTATGCTCTTACATTCCATCATATTTTTACTTTCACTGGTGAGGTAGGACACAAAGTTTAACAGCAACTGCAGGTGCATTTAGAACTATGTTACACTTTGCAAAGCTCGAAACATAAGGTTTCTGAATTTTCTCCCCAAAATATGATAGAGGGATAAAAGGACTGAAGCGTTTAAGTCATGTAATACTCCACAGTTATAAAGATTTACACTCTCAATCCAAAGCACATTACCTTGTGAGGAAATTCATTTGAAAACCCATATGAGGAACAGCTGAAGTCACTTGGGTTGTCCAACCTAGAGAAGAGGAGACTGAGGGAGACCTCATCACAATTTATAACTTCCTCACCAGAGATAGGGGCAAGGAGCTGATCTGTTCTCTTTGGTGACCAGCGACAGGACCTGGGGAAATGAAACTGTGCCAGGGAGGTTCAGGTTAGATATTAGGAAAGGGTTCTTCATGCAGACAGTGGTGGGGCACTGGAACAAGCTCTCCAGGGATGCAGTCAAGGCACCAACAATCACTGAATTCAAGAAGAATCTAGACAATGCTCTTAGGCACATTGCGTGGCTTTGGGATTGTCATGTGCATAAACAGGAATTGGACTCGATGATTCTCGTGGGTCCCTCCCAACTCAGGACATTGTGTGTCTGTGTGTATGCATTCTGAGTGCTCTTTCAGTGTTCAGCAGTCTGAAACATCCAGCAGCTGAGTAGCACAGATCTCTAATTGAAGGAGATTCTACAGTTCTCCAAGTCCTTACACTGCTCCTAAAGTTCCACAGCCTCCAAAAAGCCTGCAATAGTGGTGGTTTGATGGTATTTTTTAAAAATGGCTCTAAACAATTTACAGCCTTGATTCCTCTTTTCCAAGATACAATAGTTAAAAACCATTTCCTAAAAGCAAACTCTGGGTCATAAAAATGTTTCATTTCACCACAAAAAGAAAAAAAGGTAGCCATGGTTTTTTTTAGACTCTTAAAAACCATGCACTTTTTAAAAATGAAATTAATGCTTAGTTCAAGGAGAGAAAACTGAAAGTCTACATGATAAAAGAGTAATGTCTGAAGTTTATTTAAATTCTTAATACAACTAAATTTTTAATTAAAAAAATCTAACAAGCGTTATTCCTATAGAGTGTGATATAAAATGTAATGCCATGCATCTGTACAAAATATTTCACGATATCTAGGGGTGTTCTAGAGACTAAAGTAAGTTACAATTTAGAAATAGTGATGATTTAGTACTTCTTAACCAGTTAATGAATTAGAAGCAGAACACACACACACCCCCTGCATAACTATTACATCTATTAAGTACCACTAGCCAAATTCCTTCTTACCTTTACAAAAATGAATAATAATTATTTTTCTAAATAACCGCTAGTAAATATAACTTATTATAAATATAGCAGAAAATCCTCCTATAGACATATTGATGGAATTTACTGGAGATGGTGAATTCTGTTAACAATCTTTTCAACTCCAATACGGACATTTTATGTTTTAGAGCCCTAGTGAAGGGGGATGCGTTCATGATAAAGACTAAAATAATACTGAGAAAACACTTTTTACCACCATTGATATGTGTTGTTAGTTTCTTTTTATGTTTAATTAATTTTCCAAATTCCTTATTCAAAATCTTGAATAGCTGACCACCATTGTTAAAAATCTATCATTTCCTTAAAGTATTTATAGAATTATACTGATGGCAGAGATCATTTGTCATCAAAGCAGTAAGATTAAACTCAAAATTATAATGCTGACAAAACCTATTTCAACAGCAATACAAAGGAGGGCAAGTGCACAATAAAACTTTTAATACACTTCAGGTTTTTTATCTTCCTCTATTTAGAGTGCATTTTCTTACTGACACTGTGACTATGACTTTCAGACACACCAGCAGTGCATTATACAAACAGTGACTGGAAAGATGGCAAGTTTTTTTTTTAGTTTTACCACCTATTTATTTTTGACAAGGTCAAAAAATATTTTAATTCAACTTTACACTTTGCTGATGATGAAAAGTAGCTGTATGCTTTGACATGAAACAAGCTACAGACCAAGTTCAGTATCAAGCAACAAATATTTTAAAGCATTCCTGTTAATACCTGAATTCAGAACAGCAACTAAGCAGAAATACCCATCTCTGTCAAATACTGTGATTCCAATGTGTTCTACTAATCATATGTAAGCACCAAGTATACAACTCACTGAAGTCTAAATCTATTGTTTGCATTTCAGATGAACGGTAATTCAAACAAACAAAAAGACATTTCAGAAAGTGTTGCCAAGAAATTCTTTAGAACACTCCATTCTAAAAAACTTCAATACGGCAAACCTCGAAAAGCAGGAACCAATTATGAAAACAAATGCACACAATGAGTTTCTTATCTTAATTCCTGCCCTTAACGGCTGTTAAGAAAAGTTACAAAAGCACTATATTATACAGTGGATAAGACATTGAAAATGAGGAATTTTAATCCTTCCAAATCAGCATTTACAATTCAGAGACTCCACAAACACAGCTAAAGTACACCATCAATATTTGCATTCCCTGATAGAAATTCTCTACTCGTTGCAGAGTGTAGAGTTTTTGAAGGAGTACCCATCTGAATTCTTTAGACTCCTACCTGGGCCTATCCACTGACGTCATTTCTAAGACCAATAAAGCATAAAGTTCCTGACAAAGTGGTGCTAGATAGTCAGCTAATGTTCAGATCACAGAACATCAGTACTAATTTTTTTTTTTTCGTATCTCTGAAAGCAACAACCATTTGTGTGATAATGCAACTGAAATTCTCTATGGTCACACAATAGGTCTTAATTCTTTACTTCCATATCTGAACTCAAACCAATGCTACTCTGAAGCGTGTTTTCGCAGACAGTACCTCCTTCTAGCAGTGATAAGACCTAATGCTTAGAGTTACTACCAAGGATTGCTATGCAGACCAAGGTCACTGCTAAATCTTGTGTCCTGTGTTGGGGGTCGTAGAGTAAAAAGGCTGCACCTGCAGGGAGGAGTGGACAGGAAATGTAACCCTAAACTGACCAACACAGCATTCTATTCCATGTATGTCATATTTGACATAAAGTTGAGGGATCACAAGGGTCAGTCTTTCTTGCTCTTGCTCTTGTTCTTGCTCTTATTCAATGGCTAGCATCTGAGGAGGAATGTTTTCTGCCTTCAATCCTGATCCAAGAGTTCCTGAATCCAGTTCCAGGATCCAGCCCCCGAGTCTGGTTCCTGTCTGCTGCTCAGTTCTTCTGCCACAGTGGTGCCAGTGATGTAGCTGCCAGCAAAGGGGAGTTGGAGTAGGTATTGGTTTTGTATATATTTGTATATATATGTGTATATATATTTCTTTTTTTTATTACTATTTTCATTAAAGTAGCTTTGGTTTTCTTTTCCAGTCCACAAGTCTCTCTCTCTCTCTCTCATATTCTCTTTCCCTTCCCATGGGGGACAGGGGAAAGAAGGTAACAGGGAGCATCTGTTATTGGATTAGTGGTCAGCCCAGCTCCAAACCTTCACATCCCTTTCCTAGGAAAATGTTACAATGAGTAATATTTTGATACCCTTGAAGAACAAAACTTTTTCAAACCCTTAAAGGGGACACACAAATGGCACCTTAACTCTAGCACACTGTGAATCACAACCAGAGCTATGAGTCCTTAAAATACAATTAATTCCCTATTATAGAATCATAGAATCATANTCAGCACCCCTAGGTCCCTCTCTGCCTGGCAGCTCTCCAGCCACTCCTCCCCGAGCCTGTCGCGCTGCTGGGGGTTGTTATGGCCAAGGTGAAGTACCCGGCATTTGGCCTTATTGAACTTCATGGAATTGGCCTTGGCCCAGCGATCCAGCCTGTCTAGATCCCTCTGCAGAGCTTCTCTACCCTCAAGCAGATTGACACTGCCACCCAGCTTGGTGTCATCTGCAAACTTACTAAGGGTGCACTCTACCCCGTGGTCCAGGTCATTAATGAAGATGTTGAACAGGAGTGGCCCCAGTACTGAGCCCTGTGGGACCCCACTCATGACTGGCTGCCAACTGGATTTCACTCCGTTGACCACAACTCTTTGGACTCGGCCATCTATCCAGTTTTTAACCCAGTGGAACGTATGCCCATCCAAGCCATACATTCTATCCAGTGAAGCAACTACACAGCACATCCCTCAGAAACCTGCATCTAGGTTAGCCCACTGACTGTTTTAAAGTCCCAAATATTACAGACAGTTAGGTGCATGTAGTGTGAGGTCTTACCAGAAGAAGAAACAAGATGAGGGGAAAAATTTCATGATTTCTCACTGACATCAGCAGACCTACACAGAACAGTGCAGTTACTGTGGATTAAGCAGGTGAGGCTAGGTACAAGTGGAGGATCTTTGCTAGGCAAAACCCCTGCTTAGATAATTTTATTCTACGTAAGCACAGAATAAAAGAGTATAGCTTTCTAACTCATGAGACCCCATCTGAAGAAATACAGAGCTACCTTTGTCGCAGTACCCCAGCATAAAGGTGAAAATCAAGACTAAATTAATCATTGAATCCATAAAATAGCACACAAGAAATGAATGAGTTAGGAGCACCTCTACCACATATGATTACCTGGCCCAAAGTAGAAGATAACACATTTACAGCTGGTCTGACAATGAAACAGCATTCAGCAATCATCTGCAGTACTGCCTCAATTTGTATTTTCAAATGACCAAGGCTATTCGGAATGCGTTTGGTAGGAAAAGTGATTTACAGGTTGTTTTCATGGGAGTGTTCAAAAATGAAAACATTATACTTATACAACTCTTAAAAGGGCGTGGGACACTAACATGGTTATTAAGGATACAGAGGAGGAAGTGGAAGGAGAAAGAGATGCCTCCACATCCTTTCTTCTACCCAGACTCCAAATCAGTCATGGCACATTTACATGTATGGCACAGTATACATCAGGTATGCTAATCCATTTAAAAATCACTGTTCCCTCTTCCTTCGCTATACCTTTTTTCTAATGGTATATCCTTCCCTTCTGCTTTTCCTGCCCTTTCATTTTGTACATACACACCAATTCTCTGAATTGCCATTAAAGTTATTTGTATCAGCCTTCAGCTGTTTCCCTGGGTCTCCAAAGTGTAAAAGTCCATACTCTCCATTACAAGCATCCCAGACATTACACAGTTCTTGCTTGCCTGCATCCATCCATCTGTCCTAAGCCAGTCCGAGTTTTTATTCCTCATTTTCTAGCAAGCTTCTTGCTTCAAGGAAGAAATGCAACACTGTCCTTGCAATACCAAATTCTCCCCTTGTCTTCATTTTCCATTATCTGTGTAGAAGGGACTGAGACTGGAATTCCCTTGGACAAGCTTGTCTTCCGAAACCCAGCTATCCATAGCTGCCTTGCAAAACTGGCACACTTAGTCTTCTCCAAGGAAGAGAGAGAACATTTATCTGCCAAAGACACTGACATCACTGCCAAGACGAATGCACAGTTTGGCTCCCACTGAATAGCTGGAAGATGGCCTTTCACAGCCAGACGTCACTCCAGCTGACACCCCCAACAGGTCATACAAGTGCTCATCTTCTATTCCTCTGATATCAGGCTGTTAAAATACATTGCCTGCAAAAGAGATATTCTTCCTGAGTAGTATGAGTGAAAAGCAACAAAATGAGAAATAGAAGAACTAAAGGATACTGGTTGAACAGTGGAAAAAACAGAAAGGCCAAAACTAGAGTTGTCCTGGAGTTTCTGTCTCTTCAAGCCATAGCCTACATTTCCTTCCCACAGAGTATCTAGAAATTGTTCTTATTCTCTTTTACTGTGTTGAATATTCTCCAAGATAGCAAGGAGCAGGTTCTTGCATGCTCATATATACCCAAAAGGAATATTTCAGAATAAAACTTGAAAAATGAACTCTTGTTCACAACATGGCAGTTGTCTTCACAGAATGATAGATCACCTAGAAATGTAAATGGTCTGTGCAAAGCCAATTCATGTCAAAATTAAAGTGCAATACAGAACCCCAAGGGATATGTCATAGCACCACCAATAATCCACAGTCAGAAGCATAATGCATTAGTTGCAATGTTTTATGGAAAAGTGACTAGGAAGATACTTATGGAGCACTATGAATGGTAATGTAAAAGTATTTCAGTGCAAGGCTCAATGTATGAAAAAAATGTATGGGCTCAAAGTGACAATATAGAGGACCCTTTTGCATCCTTCTCATTTCAGGAAAACTTGGGTTTAAAACAATTTTCTGGGTTGAATCCTAAACAGAAGATCCTATGAACCACAACAAAACAGGAATATTTTACATAAAAGATTTCAAAATAAACATAGACAATAATAGAGAGTTTAAATTATAATCTCGTAATTTGTATTGCCTGGGCCTCTAAGGTCTCTCAATTTCTTTTTATTTAAACTAAAAATTCAGCCACTTTGTGAAATCTTGATTTATATAGTCATTGAACTCTCCTCCCAAGTCCAATTTCCTCTAGAGTCAAAAGTAGATTTCCTGTTGATTTGCCTGGTTGAAATGTAGGTGTCAAATTTGACCTGAACTAAGCTGAATTAAAGGCAATTCCATAAACCCACTAGTTTAGAATTCCATTGCTGCTAACATCAGCACATGTCCACAGCTCTTTCCTTAAGAGTATACTGAGTAACTTTTTTGAAACATATCACTTTCAGAGGGGAGTGGACTGGAATGATTGCAGTGAGAGATTTTGTGAACAGATCAACAGGAAATTCTTGAATTTCTAAATCAGTCCTTGAAGTACAATTAAATTACCAGAGATTCTTTGGGGAGTTCTTCCAAGGACTTTTTTATTTTCAAGTCATTCCAGCATAAACATGGCATTATAAGTGGATTAGGTGAGTGTGTTTTGCAGATAAATAAATAAGCATAACATTCTCCAGCTGCCCCCGGACAGAAGAAAGTACCTGTTCTGTATTGAGCTCATACATGCACAGGAAGTGATTGGGTCCCATAGAGTTCATGCCATCTACAAAGCTATTTACTCTAAAGTTCTAACTACTATTCTGAAGGTTGTTTATTGCAGAAAGAGGCAGTGTAGCAAGTATGTGATTAAATAGATCCATAGTATAGAAGATACCATAAACGCCCTTTTGAGTAACATGCTGAAAAACTAAAGGTTATTTTTCATTGAAAGAAAATATAGTGTATTAAATAAAGATATCTTTATTCCATTCCTTTTTAATTAGAAAATACTAAGATTTTCAAGAACTCAGACTCTTTCACAATAACATCAAAGGCAAATCTCCTGTAATAGTCAATAAACACAAGATCAAATGCAGTTATTTATAGCTGGTATGTTAGGTCACAGGTTAATAGCCTTCAACACTTATCTAGACAAAACAATGCTTTAATTGAGTGAGATTCAGGCTTCAGAAAACACCCTGTGAAAAGGTCCAATATGCGTTAACCTTAACCAACAAGTAGTACTAATCTCTAAGTAAGAGCATCACAATCTTAAAACTATCAAATTCATTCTGTGATTCTGTGATTCTATATCTTAACTATTACTTTGGACATTATAATTATTATAGACAATAAATCAAAACTCATGTGACCACAGTCATAATATTTACACAACAGACGAATGAAGGTCTATGGGACACAGAGAAATATGTTTCCTTTTGCCGTTGAAGTGCAGAGTCTTTAGAAAAGATATTGTGCTTATGAGTATTGAAATAAAAGTAAAAAAAATTGCATGCATCAAAATACTTTCAATATCTGTGGCATGGAACTAGCACAAATATAACTTAATCTTTCACACTTTCTGAATAATTAAGCTACAACCTCTTTGAGGTTCAGAATAGTGGTTCATGAACAGGTTGACAGACAAATATTTCCCAACTACTTTATAAGCCACTTGGGATACCTTATGTATCTGTCAAAGAAAGCTAATGAGATTTCACATATCTCAAGTTGGGATGTGTGTGTGTGTGTAATCAGACCACACATAGGAACCTCCTTTAATTCAATCCACTTTAAACAACTTGTAGTATGATAGGTGGTATCTGTTGGGTTTTTTCCCTGTAGCTACATTAACTACAAGATTTGAATATCTAATCTACTGTTTCTGCTCAGGCATAACAATTTCCTTTAGTTTTCTGTATGTGTTTATCAAACATCTATTTTGATGATCTAACAATACTGATGGATTTAAACCAAGTGGTTAATTTTAAAATTTGGATGGTGTCCCAAGATGATGTTCTTTGGTATTGTCTGTGTCCTTTGTTAGGACTGATGCACATATACATCTTTCTCATGCTCTCATGCTACTTTTTACTAATGATTTCCTCAGTGAATCCACTGAAGTAATCTGATAGAGGTAATCTTCTTTCCACCCCTTTAAATTGTAATAGTCCATATTACAGGCATTGAAGTGTCAGTTGCAGTGGCCGGAGTGGCCATAGCACCTGTCATATCTTTTCCAAATATTTTACTAGTCTTTCCCGATTCTGCACTTGTTCTAAAACACTGGAAGTGTCAAGGTTTAGGGCTGGGCCAGCCACTAAAGGAGTGAAAGATGCTCTCTGTTATCTCCCTCCCTCTATGAGGAATAGAAAAGGAATAAGAGAGAGAGACTTGTGGATTGGAAAATAAAACTAAAACTATTTTAATGAAAAGAAAAACAATAAAGTGAAATATACACAAATATATACAAAACCAACACCGCATCCAGCCCCCCCCCACCCTGATGGCAACAGTCACCATCACCACTGATGCTGTGGCAGAAGTCCCAAAGTAAACTCAGCAGCAGATGGGAACCAGAATCAGGGGCTGGATTCAGGAACTCATGGATCAGGATTGAAGACAGAGAATGGTCAGAGTCCTCCTTGGATGCCGGCCATTGCAGACAACTTGAAACTTGTGATCCCGCAACTTTATATTGAATATGAGGTATACGGAATGGAATACCATGTTGGTCAGCTCACAGCCATTTGTCCTATCTGCTCCTCCCTGCAGGTGCAGCTTTTTACTTTGCTCCCCTCAACATGGTGCATAAGATTTAGCAGATTTCTTGCTATGTGTTGATTTCAAGCTCTAATCAGCTTAATAGAATTTTACTTGTCCCGCAGAATTAGAACTTATGACTTAAAACAAAGAACAGATCTCAAGGCATTATTCTATTTTAGATGTCTGACAGCCATAAATAAATGTGCCCCTTGCAATATTATCAAGTTTTCCAATAAAATATAATATTAGTGAAGGGGGGAGATAGTAGAGATTGCTAATATTCAAGATTAAGAGAGTCTTGCTGCAGCAAATGCATTCCCATATTAAATGAGTTGCAAGCACAATAGAGTTAAAACAGGCCCACATTGATTCTATCCTAAACCACCTACACTGCAATGCTGTAAAATCCTGCCTGGAAACAATTGGTGTCTGAACCCAAAGTCACTCTATACTAGTGACTACGATTCAGTTTATCTTGAAGACTCAAAAGCTGAATACAAATTTATCACTGCTGGAATACAGTACTGTGTATTGTCAGCCATGTATACTTTTATGTATTTATAAAAAGGAAGAAGGAAGTGTGAAGGCTTATACAAAAATCTTACATCTATTTTAAGATACACAACAGACAACAAAAATAAATCCAAAAACATCACACAATTTTTGTCTGATGAAAATAAAAAATTAGGCCAATTCCAGGAATTTGCCCAGAAACATGAGTTCCCTTTTTACCAAATTATGATGTTAAAAACATATTAGAACCATGCCTAAAGAAGTCTTTTGTGGTCCATATGTTACATTATTATAGCATAACAATAGTTGCTGCAAGGAGGCACTAGTAGCCAACTTCAAGGTAAATAAGGCACCTGTACCCTCTTACACACAAGTGTTTTGGAAAGATATCTCATCCTTCTGTATTCCCAAAGTAGATACCATCCCCACCCACCTATGTTAATTGCTAGATGTTCAAAGCCATTGTTGTTTTCCATGACTGTGCAAATCTTTAAGGGTTTTGGGAACTTCTCTATTTTTGTTTCTTTCAATTATGTGCAGCATTTGTCAGTGATATACATGAACCATAGAACTGCTCATGAGTCTGAATGAGAGACTACACACTCCTTTTAATGGTCAGTTTTAAAGAAAGACTCGTTTTTACCTAGAAAAGCATACAGTTTGTGAGACAACTAAGTACAAATATACAGGCGAGAAATCACAAGGAAATATGGTTAATGGGGTTGTAGCAACTATTCAAACATTTTAAGCAGAGCCAAAAGCAAAAGTTTAACTTTCAACAAAAGTAAAATAGGAAAAAAATAACTGTCACAAGGGGAACAGTAAATAAAGAAGTTTACGTAAGTTCTTCACAAGTTATTGAGAAACACTTATTTTTAGCAGAGTTATAGTAGGTGTTTAGTTTAAAAATGTTTTTTTTTGTTTTTGTTTGTTTGTTTGCTTGTTTATGTTAAATGGGTAACTTTACCTCCACAACTCTTCCTGACCTGAAGGATACCAAAATAGAACAGATAAATGGATTTCTGTTTGATCATAACAGATCCCTAGTTAGTCAATAGGATCACAGAATCACAGTATAGTTCAAGTTGCAAGGGACCCACAAGGATCATCAAGTCTAGCTCCTAGTCCTACACTGGACACTTCAAGAACGCCACCATATGCCTGACAGCACTGTCCAAGCACTTCTTGAACTTTGTCAGGCTTCGTGCTGTGACCACTACCCTAGGGAGGTTGTTCCAGAGCCCTAACACTCTCTGGGAGAAAAAACTTTTCCTAATATCTAGCCTAAACCTTCCCTGACTCAACTTCATTCCATTTCCCCTAGTCTTATGACTGTCTACAACAGTGAAGTGGTCAGTACACTTACAAGCAAAAAGTAAGGATTTTCTTAGAAAAATGTAATGCTATTGTAATGAATTTATAATTGCTCTTACAGTCTATTTATTTGTGTTAATCTCCATATCTATATCAACATTCTTATTCTTAAACAAGCAGATCTTAAATTAAGCTAATTTGGCAAGATGCTACAAAGTCTTCCAGACTGAATTTCCTGCACAACCACTTCAAATTTCTAACTGCAGCTTCAGAATAATACCAGTTCCTTTCCAAAGCAGAGATATTAACATTTTTAAAGCAAAATGAAGTCCATGGAATTATTCAAAATAATATGCTTTCAAATGAATGACAATTAATCTAATCAGGCCTGCTAGTAGGCTATGTAGAGCTTTCTTTCACTGCTGTAAAACAACTGTGAAGACAGACAATTTCCTGTTTTCTTAATACACAAGCAAAAACAGAGGATACAGGATTCTCTCTACATGCCTTGCTCCTCATTTAGCTTTCCAAAACATAACTAAATCTTTGGCTTCTGAATGGGAATTGAAACAAACATCAAATATTTATGCTAGAAGAGTGTATCTAAAAAAATAGATTCACAGTACCACTGATACTCTAGCAAAGTTGTATTTTAATGACAGTGTTACATTATGGTACATTAATCCACAATATTATTTAAATAAAGCTAATATATTTTTCATTGCACATAATGCATACATATTGTTGAAGAGCTCTAAGAAACAATTCTTCACCTGGGGAGCTATTCAGCAGATCAGAAAATTTGAGCTACCTCCAGCTTTAGATAATGTATATATATGTATTCTGAAAGAAAATAAATGACAAAATGGTTGGTTCTTCCAAGGTAAAGTTTTTTCTGTAAATTGTATATATTTTCTAAAAATGCCCATTGGCTTCCTTTGTTTTGGTAACCACTTAGTATAAAACTGAGCAAGTTTGCAGATGACACGAAGGTGAGTGGTGTGGTTGATACGCCAGAAGGGTGGGATGCCATCCAGAGGGATCTGNGGAGGGTGGTTAGACATTGGAACAGGTTGCCCAGAGAGGTTGTGGATGCCCCATCCCTGGCAGTGTTCAAGGCCAGGCTGGATGTGGCCCTGGGCAACCTGGTCTAGTGATTGACATCCCTGCCCTTGGCAGGGGGTTTGGAACTAGATGATCTTTAGGGTCCCTTCCAACCTGGCCATTCTATGATTCTATGATGATTCTATGATTTCAGGACACAAGTCAAATAAAATTTTAAATAATGCAGTTTCTGCTTTTCATGCAGACTTAAACAGCATTAATAGGAGATTTGCAACCAACCTCTTGTTTGAATTTTTAAAGCAATTTGTATCAATAAAAATGACAGTGAAGAAGCAATTAACTAGTTGAGCAGTGGGTTCTATCAGAAAGAGTAATACTGCAACAATAATCCCTTCAGCAATAAGTTTAAATATTAAAAACAATAGCCATCCTGATGACTATATCTCTCTTCATTAGAGTGGAATAAAGGTGGCTGCTGAATTCCCAAACTAGAAGCTTCACATGGATTTTGGCAGGTGAAGTTTGACAGAGAGAATGCCAAGCGGCACAGATTTGATGCTAATCCATAAACATTTGCTTTCAAATTTCACTATTAAGGATCATCTAAAAGCCCAGGGATTTTGAAATTAACATTACTAAAGGTCAAGCATCTTGAGAGGTTTAATTTACTATTATAGCACACTAAACAATGTTAAAAAGGACTGTTGTTTAATAGCAACAGTAAGAATTCCACAATGAACATTACCAATACAGAAGAGAAAGTCTTCAAAGGTTTAAATAATTACCAGGTTCTGAGATTCCAAACATGGGAGGAAGTGGAGATCAGGATATTTTCCGGATCAGTGAAATCATCTGGTATGGCTAGGCNCCGTGGGCAATGAGTTTAATGCTCCCTCTGCTGTTGGCACAGTTATCGCACCAGGGGCCACAGGAGACCCCGAGTGATTTTCAGACTGTGCCTGGTGAAATCATCTGACATAATAAAAACCAAACAAACAAACAAATTTAATCCAAGATATTGATCCAAAGCAAATTCATGTCCCTGGTAGCTTTCCCCCTATGATTTTGGTGGGTTTTGGAGCAGATCAGAATGAAGCCAAATCCTTCTTCATCTAGCAGAATCTATGGAAATCACCACAAAACAAAGCTAATAGGATATAGAGGACATTATGTGAATACAGAAGATGAATATACTATACTTAAAAAAAAAGTTTCTACTTAAATAAAAAGTATGCAACAATGTCCCTAGAACTTTCCTAAGCAGTTTTGCTTTAGGAAAAGATAATAGCATATGCTTCAAAAATAGGAAGGACCAAAATAAAAAGGAATAGGTGTGCATTTCTGTCAATATATCTCAATGACAGAGGTAGCACTGCACATTATGTATTTGTAGATTAGGTTATTAGAAGCATACAAAATATTTAGAAGCAATGAATTTAAATGCTATCTCTATACTAGGGCAAAATAAACACAGATTTTTTTTAGAAAATGTAATGACTTATCTAGTTATTTATCATTCCAATTTATCAGAATAGTTTTTCCTGATTTTCTCATAGTCTTACATGTTATGTTGAATGAGCATTGTCCTGACCAAAGAAACTAGCTATAAAATTTAGTTATGATTCATAGGTATCAATTATCCCTGGGCTCAAATCAAACAGCTAGCTCTATTTTATCATACTGCACAAAACTCCTACACTGTCAGGAAATTGTATGTTTATTATATTAATGATGAACCATTAAGAAGCATATTTGCACCACCTAACAATTTATGTGAGGTGCCTAACTTGGCCAAGATACTTGTGTACTCTCCCAAGATTCATTCACTCATTACAGCAGAAGTAATCTAGCTGAGGTGCCCTAGACAGGCTGATCTTCTTACCAACAGGGAGAGCCAAGACAACAGATTTAGTTGTGTTGGGTAGAGCAAATGACTCTGTCACTAGTCCAGATCTGATGCAACACTTACATACTGAAGAACAGAAGTGTGAATAAGGCCTGCACATCAGAAACTAAAAGGGAAATCCGCATCATACTGCCAGAACAAAGCCTTTAAGAACTCTATTCTAGTTCTGAACAAGTGTTTCATTAACATGTAAGTAACTGATCTTGGCATTGTGTTTTGTCTTCTTCTGCATACCAGGTCAGCTTCTTCCCGCTGTGTCAATAAGTATCTTAGAGTCACTGAAAAGAGATTTTGCATTTCTGCAAAATCAATTTTTTATTATGAAGTAGTGCTGTTTGCAGGCTTTCTGGTGAACGTAGTTAACACTGTTTTACTCTAGGGAAAGATGCTAAATTACTTTTCAGTTAGGAGCAATCACTTATCTCCTTATAACAGTGTCAGGTGAGAGCTCACAAATCCTGCGCCAAGATCTTTCCACTCAGTTTCCTTGCTAAATGTGTCTCACTTCTTGTTACAAGCAGGTAGATAGAGTTCTTCTTCTGTTATAGTGAGGACTGGCTGTATTGACAGTGTTGATGCTCACCCCTTTAAGAGTTCATTCTGAGAAGCCCAGAACAATCTTCAGCACACTGGATGTCAACAGAAACCAGCAGAGATAAATCTTGGAGAAGCACACTGTAGAAACGAAGCTCGAACAAGGCTCAATTCTGGTATTCCATTTGGAAGCATGAGTACTGTAATCAATGAAGAAAATTCATAAGATTATGCAAATAAGGTCATGGGATTAAGTACCTGGAGCAGCTCATTTACAGTCAATATTATACCAGTTTGCTAAATCTTTCTGTCTTTCATTATTCAAGCACAGGAAATCATATGAGCTGAATAAGCTTACTGAGGTGATTTCCAGAATACACTTTTCTCCTTTTAATCACTTAAACTAGAAAAATCTATAGCATACAATAAACACACTCTTACACTATGTATGTTCAATTTCCAGAGAGATGGAAGTCTCATCACTGTATGAGATTGAATCAACTGTAAAATAAAATCTATCATGTATTTTGTATATTCAGAAAATAAGTTTTCAACAAATTCTTCAGTATGTACTGTCTCTAAGAACTAGGTGTTTGAAATTATTTTAAAACTTATTTCTTTGGGAAAGAGGTGTCAAGTGTTCGCTAAAACTGAAAATTGAAAATGAAACAAAACAAAAAGGAGAAAAAGGGACTGTACACTTTGTAGCCTTTAGCAATCCTACATACTGGGATGTAGGACATACTGTTTGTTTTTTTTAATCTTCATGATTTTCCCTGCTTACATATGCCTTTCATTTTATGTCCCTTGCATTTGGGTTTTGAAAAAAAAAAAAAACAACAAACAAAATTCAGGCCCAGACTTGGCTCAAATTTTTCCAATGCCAAGAGAGACAGGGCTGATCTCTGCTTTGAGCTGAATGCAAAATAAACAAACAAAACACATTAAAGAAATTTATGTTGATTTCTCATAAAGAAAATAAACTCAAAGTAGGAAAGCAAGATTAATTCTGATCCGTAAGTGAAGAAGTCTGAACACTTAAAAAGCTTGCTCAGGACTAGTAAGGCTTCAGATCCACGGATGAGTCATGTCAGGTTTAGTTGTTTTTTTTTAAATTAATCAAATACAGCAATTTTATTAATGAAATTTCACCTCAGCTGAAGCATAAAGAAAATTACTCAAAAGATTACAGCATAGCTTTTCTTGACCCTCTTGCTTGTCTCCCTATGTAGTCAAAGAACAACTGAATTTAGCTAAATAATTTATTTTTTTCTCTTGGAAGAAAGGAAGGCTCTGCAGAGGGACCTGGACAGGCTAGGCGAATGGGCAATGACCAACGGTATGAAATTCAACCAGGCCAAGTGCAGAGTCTTACACTTTGGCCACAACAACCCCATGCAGTGCTACAGGCTGGGAGATGAGTGGCTGGAGAGTGGCTCAGCGGAGAGGGACCTGGGAGTACTGGTTGATAACCGGCTGAACATGAGCCAGCAGTGTGCTCAGGCAGCACGGAAGGCCAATGGCATCTTGGCCTGGATCAAGAATAGTGTGACCAGCAGGACTAGGGATGAGATCCTCCCCCTGTACTCTGCACTGGTGAGGCCTCACCGTGAGTACTGTGTCCAGTTCTGGGCTCCTCACTTCAAGAAGGATGTTGAGGTGCTGGAGAGGGTCCAGAGGAGAGCAACAAGACTGGTGAAGGGGCTGGAGGGGAAGCCATATGAGGAAAGGCTGAGGGAACTGGGACTGTTCAGCCTGAAGAAGAGGAGACTCAGAGGTGACCTTATTGCCCTCTACAACTACCTGAAGGGAAGTTGTAGTCAGGTAGGGGTTGGGCTCTTCTCCATGGCAGCTAGTGACAGGACAAGAGGCCATGGCTTGAAGCTGCAGCAGGGGAGGGTTAGACTGGACATTAGGAAGCACTTCCTCACGCAGAGGGTGATTGGGCTCTGGAATAGGCTGCCCAGGGAGGTGGTGGAGTCACCATCCCTGGAGGTGTTTAAAAAAAGATTGGATGTGGCACTGAGTGGCATGGTTTAGATGTTGTGGTGTATAGGGTCATAGGCTGGACTTGATGATCCTGGTGGTCTTTTCCAGTCTTCGTGATTCTGTGATTCTGTGATTTTAAATGCACGAAATTTTCACTAATGCATGTAAAAGTTAAATGATTTATCCAAAACAGAGTGAATTCACTGCACGTGCAGGATGGCTTTTTAAAAACTACTGTTTGCTTGCTTTGCCAGTATATAATGTGACTTTTTTTTCAAAATTATAAGATTAACATCTGTTTCCAGACACCTGCAGAACATTCATCAATATAAAGAAGTCTCTTAGAATGTATCTGAGTATAAAATTAGGCCTTTTGTCTAGAAAGCAGAAAGCATTTTGGCCTGAAAACTGTTGTGAAATAAGTTACAGGGGAACATTTTGTTCAAGGAAACTGAAGGGAACACGTAAATAAAACAAGCACATCAGTTTATTTCCAATATAGTTTTCTATTTCCAATGTAGTTTTTTATTTCATTGTACTCTATATAATATCAGACTGATGTTTGTAGATAATTATCTCCAAAGTACCAGACTTTTTTTCTGGCAGATATGAAGAGAGAAACAGTAAGTACCAATTTTTCACACATTTATTCTTCTTTCTATAACTTTTCCTTCTCATTTTACATTAATTTCACGAAATTAAAGACATTTTTTTTAAATAAATCAGAAGAGCAAGTGAAGATGTAACCTTTAGGAAGATAACACAAAGCATATTTTCTTGCTTTGTCTTTTCATGTCCTTCCTATTTCTGTTATTGTTTTTGTCATTGTTAAATACACTACATTGTAAACATCTCTAACAAACCAGAGTTGTCCAAACTTTTGACCAATGTTAAGGCAGGGAGCCAAGGAGCAGCTCTGAGTTTTCTGCTCTGACAGACTTTCCATACAATATCAACTGTATTCATTACCACTTAAGTTCTACATGCACAGTTAAAATATCCAAGAGCCCTACTTGAGTGTTGCCAGGTAACTGAAGTCTAAAGTGGCAATATTGAATATCTGTCATGAAGCAGAAACGAGTGTAAAGATATGTCTACATTAGCAGAGTGCAATGAGAGTCCGCAGAAAGACCGAAATAGTTGTAGCTTGGGACCTATGATCCACATGATAGGCATTTTTAGGATTCACTTTTCACTTGCGAGTCTAGCCCTGTTGACTGAATCTTCTTCAGCAGTTGAACGACATTTTCTGATTTTGCTTCATTCAAAGGTAACCCAATGCATCCACCCCAGAACTATGCCAGGATGCAAAACAAAAATGCAGTTTAGTGGGGACAATAGGGAGACATTCTTCAAAAATATCCAAACTTCTTCAAACTACAATGTTAACATGCATACACTCTGCATGTTTAACAGAGGAGATCAATCCAGTCTTGCAGTTTATAAATTCCTAATAATGCTTTAATGTGCAATGCAGGACATAGGAACAAAGATAAATCTAAATATCCAGGGCAATACCATTACTAAAGACAAAAGAAAGTGGAAATTTTTTTTTATGTCAGAATTAATATGCCTAAAAACTAATTTTCTGGATGTTGTACAGTGAAGTAATTTTTAAACATATTTAAAATGAGTTTATCCACACCAAAAGATCACACAGGTGGAATTGAAAGTGAAAAAAGAAAAGAATGAACACACTTCTAGAAGACAAACTAGATTTCCAACAACTCAAGACATTTATGTCTATTATCTTTCCCACTGCATAAGCCAAAATAATAGAATTATAGAACTGCATACTATACCTGATAACTTGCAAAACAAGAGGATTTTTGTCTTATAGCTTACTTCCAGTTGTACTACACGAATTCAAAGAAGTGTCAAAATATGCACATACAAGAAAAAAACAGGAGCACATTGCCTCATTTTAGCATATATGCCATCTATTTGCCACTTACTGCTACTAACTAGAGACTCATATGCTGGTGATGATCCTAGAACATAGAATCTATGTATAGCATAATACATTGGACAAGGGTGATAAGTTAATCAGATGAAGATTCATTAATAAATTGATTTATGCTGTCATTTACTGCTTACAATTAAGGTGATTATAGTTATACTTGGCTTCTTGATAAATACAAAGAAGCTTTATGATCTATTGTACATAGGTATAAGCTCTCAGTGAAAATAAGGTTTCCATTATTGTTAGGTTTTTAGCCCCCCAAAACCCCAAGTTTATTACTCTTCTGAATCTATTCTAAGAGATTATTACATCTTTTGTTCAATTATCAACATATTTATTGCTTTGTTTACTAAACCAGCTTCTCCTACACCTGTATCTTTGGAGTCAGAACCCCAGAAGGTGCGCTTGCATTAGCAGTGTTATCACAGCCTACAAACCTGCAAAACATTCTACATTTCCTATATAAATTACATCTCCTCATCCATTCCCTGCTATAATAGTCATAAATCTTCTTTACCACACCTATATTTGCCTTCCATTTAAGCTGAAAAGGATGAAAATGACCAATTTTGACTACTTATGCTACACTGGAAGCCTTCAGAGAAAATTCTCCAAAAACCTGTAAGTGGGTACTCTATACAGTCTTCTAAAAAAAAAAAAAAAAATAAAAATTACTCCCTCTTATAGATTTCCTCCCCCTTTCCCCTTGTAATTGCCTGACTCTGATGTGAGAGATTAATGTAGTTTACGCATACATTTTCTCTCATTGAAATGAAATTTCTACATTTTACTCTAAAGAAGAATAGTGTCCTTGGTCTCTGTTCATTTCATGTATGTGCCTATGGATAGAGCCTCTATTAAAGGTTAAAAAAAACCCAACCAAATGCAAAAGTATCAAGAGGAATGCTTCCAACCTGATAACACAGGCCACTAGTCAGCAGAAAGCTGTTAAAGCTAGATTTTTGTTAGCTGAGTGGGTAACTGATTGAATGCCTCAAATTTGTTGAGTCCTTAAAATCAGCCATGATAAAAACAAAGCTCAAGTACACTTGGACTTTCTGGGACCATAAAGATATCTGAAAACACCATGGGTTTTTCTTTTATCTTGTCTTAGCTTTGAAGAACATCTTTTATGATTGAGCATGATGTGCAGTGCAATCACTCAGAAGAAAAGGAAGATGGAGTGGGACAGCTATTAGTGGCCACTGCATAAAGGAACTGCTTCTCACCCTTTCCCATGCATTCCTTCCTCTTCCTCAACACAAACTGATTTTTAATCTGTCCTTCTACTGATAGCAAAACAAGAATAGTGTTATGCCATTTCAAAAACAAAGCCAAACAGATAATCATTCACAGTATTTAATTCCTCCAACAAGCTACACTGTACTACTGCAGATATTTCATGCACTTTATTATCATCACAACTGTGATACAGCAGTCCTGCATATTTCCTCATTTCTCATCTTGTGGTAATACCAAATAGTCCCAGCAAGAAACACACAGTCCAGTTTCATTCTAGTGCCCATATTGAGCTATTCTGCTATGTAATCCTCTTTCCATATTTTCTCATGGACATGACTATTAAGGTCTCAGCTGCAAATCCAGAGACCTGACACATGATTGTCAATATTGACTGTGAAATGTATTTCTAGACTTACACAGCTAATTAGAGGGAAAACCTCACCTTATGCATTCTTCTATGAAGGTTCTTCAGACAGTTGGCTTTTCTATTAACAAGTCTTTGACCATAATTGATTCTCCCTTTAAGTTATGTCCACATTGCTCAAACACTTGCTCCTATCAGCAAGGATGAGATGGGCAAAACGGACTTTTTCAGTGCTACAGTCAAGTAGTTCAGCAGTAAAATTTATTATCACCCTGTTGATGAGATTTCAGGTGAGAATAATGAAATGAAAGTAGAAATGCAAGAAGAGAAGCACAGCAGTAAGTAGGAAGAGAAGTAAATATTTATATTACCACAACAGTTATTTATTTCCCTCTTCCCCCCACACTACCCCACTATTGCTTGGAATAGAAAAAAAAATCTAATTAAAAAACCCGAAACCTTCAAGCAACGTCAATTGAAAAATTTGTTGAGGAAAAAAAGCAGATGACATTTGGTTCCAGCCACTAGTCCATTTTGAGGGGTTGCATTAAACCCTGCCCCCAAGGTGTCTCAGACTCGCCCATGCTGTTTCCTGGATGGCTTGTTCCAGGCACTTCATACCCACGCATGAACTCTGAGTCTTTGTCAGCATCTGACTTATCCATCTGCCTCAAAGTGCAGAGCTCTTCCCCACCACCACCATTGCCATGACCTCCACAACACAGACAGCAGGGGCCACACAGAGTTTTCCCAGTTCTGTTCTGCAATCCAGCCATCTCTCTGCCTGTTTGACACTCAGATATACAAGGCACTTACCGATTATCCAAGTCATTCAGCCACCACGTAAGAACTGCTCAGAATAGATATATTTTTGGAGTTGGACTTGATGATCCTTATGGGTCCCTTCCAACTCGGGTTTTTTCTGTGATTCTCAGCATAAAGTTAGGGGTTTTTACACATTTGACTGTTGAGATAGTTAGGCTTCTATTGTGTCTTAGGTTTGTAAATACTGACAACCATACACTACAGAAGCCTTCCTTACCCTCAGGATGCAGGTATTAGTACAGCTAATAGGTAACAAAGGAAGAAAGATGGAAGACTAACCTCACAGTTGAGAGTTATCCAGCTACACAGCTCTGTCTAGGTAAAAAAGACACACACATACTGAAGCAAGAAAACTGGAAGTTACTTATTTCTCTATTAGATGGGATCTGTAAGGAATAGCTATTGAAAATAATCCATCTCTGAGTCTCTGTGCTTGAATGCAGGAGCTGCTGGTTAATAGTCTGTGGTCCCATGTGACCTTAAAATCTATTACTCTAAAGCAGGCACTACTTTCTCTGGTATATGAAAGTATGATCTAATACCAAATGTTGAATTAAAAGACACAGTACTCTGAAAATAAAAGAAATTAGTTTCATTACTACTTACCCCAAAAGATACACAAGTATTTGCATTTGAATAATAACGTTAATATTAGGAAAACTACAGCATAATCAGTTGTGCTTCATTACACAATCTTACTGTAGCTGCAGCAGTATTTCATTTTGATACAATTACAGAGATACTTAGCACTTTGAAGCAAAAAACAATTTTTCAGTTTATGCACAAGCCATTTTTTACTTCCCTGTTGGCTGTGCCATTGGAAATATTATATTAAATCTCAAATCAGTCATGTACAATAAGCAATCTCAATATGACAGTTACAAAAATGATTTTAAACATCTTTCAACAATAAACTATTCACACATTTTATTTTTCAGTAAAGACTTAAGAGTAACAATTGGGTAATGTTGCAGAGACCAAGATTCCCTAGAAACACACTTCAAACTAACATATATTCAAGTTCAGCCATGCCTATGAAAGCAAATTTACAGTCATTATCATAACTACTTTCACATTCATTTAGTCTTAGAATAAAATAATATGACAAACACTATCAAAGATTTTCTGGCTGCCATACAATCCACAGGGAAGGTGGTTTAGGGCTTGGTTTACTGTGGTTGGTTTGTTGTTTTTTCTTTTTTTTGTTTTTTTGAGTCTAGATGTAACTCAAAAACATCAACCAAAAAAAACCCCAACACAAACAACTTCTTCCCTAACAGCCTCAGCACAGACCTTCCCTTTCTGACTCATTCCCCATTGAATACATGCAAGATTAGTTCCTTAAGATAAAGTTAGCCTCTGTGCCTGCTGTGCAGTCTATGTTATTTGTTTAGATCTTGTATTTCCCAGTTTTGTGTAGGTAAACCAATCTAGAAAGAAAGAACCAGAAAGAGTTCTTTCTTCAGAAAGAACCAAAAAATTGACTTAAAATGAACAAATACAAGAATAACATGGATGTAGATTATTAAGACACAAATTCCTGCTGACTTTTGTCAGTTAACTAAGAGAAAAATGGGATTTTTACTAAATTTTCCCCGCCAAAATTTTTATTCCCCGTTATTTACCAATTCTGTCCAAATATGCAGCTTTACACTGGAAAAAATTACTATATAGGGTGTAAAGAAACATCTGTTCAAGTATAGTTGCAATAGACTTTTGAGAAACAGCAGATTTAAAGAAACTAAATTGATAAAAACAGCATTCAGAGCATCATGGAAAATTTGGTTTCGCAAATTCAACTTGAACTTGAGACATCATTCTGAATATACCAAATGCTTGTGTCCAGATAGAACACAAGGCCCATGTATACACTACAAAGGGGACCTTCTGCTTTTAATCTTGCTTTAGAAGGAGCTGCTGTGATGCAGTTACCAATGAGAAGACTCAGTTAAAAGCAGTGATGAGGCAGTGGGCTGAAAGAAAGTCACTTCATTAATATGTCTCCTTCCAGGATCAATCATTCATCCTCTATTTTATCGAACATGTCATACAGTGATGAGAATAGTATGTCCTGTGTCAAACCAATGAAGCAAACACTTTGTCATGCATTTCAGCAACCATCATTAAAGATTAATCTGAACAGTGTATAAATGCACTTTAGTCCAATTATATTCCCAGGGAGCAGATTCTTGACTGTGTCTCAACTCCAGGCAAAGCAGGCAGTGGGCATGTCCAAGAAGCTGAGGCCAGCTGGGATGCTGTAGCACCAGACAGAGTTCAAACCAGTGCCTATGGGCTATCTCATCCTCACACAGAATGCTACAGTGGTTTTAAGTTTGTTCTCTGAGAAGTTGTCCCACTAGTTAGGGCTTCAAAAGTGGCTTAAAATAGCTATTATTTCAAGCATTCCTAATTTTTCTTGCTACATTCACCTACAAAATATTCACCAGTGAGTGGCTGAAGGTACAATGCAGGTATCAACATGCTATTTTATAATCCTGCATCTTCAGTCACTTTCTGTGGCAGCTGAATGTCTTTTTTTTTATATAATATATATATTTACTAGTAAATTGCACATTACCCTTTCCACTGACTGTGTCACATGCAAATTCAGAGCTTCCTAGCACATAAAACTGTTATTTCGTGGGTTTTGAAAGGGAACAGGAAACACAGTTTGCTAGCTTGTATTTGCTTTCAAAAATAGAAAGGACCTTTTGATACTTCTACTTACCTTCTATGATTTGTTATACATTAGCTTCCAAAGTTCAAAGACAATGGTCTTGAAAATGAAATATTTCTAGTTTTGCTTCAGTAATGAAATCTAGTAAGCTATTTTCCTCCTGTTGCTACATTAAGCACCGGGATATAAAGGTCAGAAAGTTTTCAAAGCTCAATTTTGGTGTCAAAAATAGTCTTGAAAAGAAGAAATACAATTCTCCCGAGCAACTTGGAGGAAATATTGCAAAAGAAAACATTAGCTTTTAGTCTATTTGCAAGCCAGTGTCTACAAGATGTGCCTCTGGTTGTCTATATAGCCATCATATCTTCTTCCAATGAGCTGCTCTTTATTGACAGTTAATGACTGCTACCAAAGCAATAAAGTATCATTGTACTCCTGAATTTTAGCTACCAGACGCTTGCCAGTACGGTTAATATATGGTAGTTCATAGTTCCCCTCTCAATCTTCCTGCCCAGGGTGAACCTGATCCTCATTATTATGAGTATCTGCCTCCTCTATTTCTCCATTTGCTTTGATACTGTCAATTTTGGCCTCCACTCCTAGCACTATAGGGAATGATAATATGCCAGTGTTTTTATAAAACTGGTTCAAAGTATTCTAGGAGTAAGAAATCAAAAGCATACATTCTCCCTACTCTTCTTGCCATTCCTTTTGCAGTCTTCCCTAAAATATGTTCCCTTGCCACATCATAATCCTAAGTGAAGGCTCTTTGAACACTTGCTAACATATCTAATATAGAGACACCCATCAAATAAGCCCCCAGGTTATCTCTGTTTCTGGTCAGGAAGCAGAAACTGCCCGTCTGGAGGAGATCACCTATCCTGTCTCTGCAGCATAAAGGCAAATTGCCATTTCTAGTATCCTGGGAGTGAGGCAGTACCCATGTACCTCAGGTACATGTTTAAGTTATTTGATGGTAGTTAGACATTCCCACTGCTGCTACACCTGCTACTGCTTTATTGACCTGTCAGAGAGAAATACTGACAAAATCTAGCTGAGAATAATTCTACTTCATGACTTCAAAAACTACAAAACCAGTAAAATCTGTTGCATCCATTACTATAGTGTGCAGGTGACAATTTTTGTGAGGTGCCATGTGCCATTTGAAGAGAAATAGGTGGAAAGGAAATAGATATGCTGTGCAGAATGGGAGTAACATTTAAAACAAAATAATTGGAGATGAATTTTTTTTTGTAGATTTACCACTTTAATGTAAATTTTTTTAATAAAGCAAGACAACCATGAAATGCAAACTGTTCAGTTACAGAAACTTCTAATACATGAGATGAATTTAAAAACATCACTAGCAATCAGTAAGATAAAAACATGTAAACTGTTATACCTGATCTATGTTTGAATTTGTTCTGATCCAGTAACTCTATGTGTCAGTTTAGATCAACATTCATTATATCTCAGAAAACACAGCAACAACCACAATAAAAAAACCTCTCCTATCTTCACAGTTTCCTGAGAAAGAAGCTGTAATAAGGTTATACACCATTTTTAAGGGAGGAAGGAATTTAAGAGTCAAAAGTAAAGCAGACATTTTTCAAGTTTTTCATATCCATACCAGCCCAGCAACTACCAGCTACAGAAATATAATTGAGTAGATTTCTGTCAAGGATATACTGGAAATGATCCACTATCTTTGAGATGCAGTAACTGTATTGTCAGACATGAATTAGGTTAGAGGAAATCTTGAACTAGTTATTAAAAACAAAAAACAAAAAACCAAATCAAGATGGTTGGGAACAGACTGAGTACAAATCTGTATGCACCACAGTCACTCCTTCAGAAACAAGGCTCCCTCTCCTAGAGATACTCCCATAAGTGGGAATCACCAAAACAGCTGCTTACCAAACAGAGATACAGCACTGCCTGTGGGTGCAACCATCACTCTGTGCCATCAGTATTTATAAGCTATAGACACATCCGTTCTATTTCCACTTCAAAACATATGTAATTTTAGTTCTCTTGACAGGGGCCCATAAAGTAGAGATATTGTTGCTCAGTACCACAAACTCCAGATGGTTGTTATTGAAGGGCTAATGCCTTGTTCATAAGTAATGACAAAAAATAAGGCCACAGCATGCCTTGAATAATTCACTGTTCTGAAAGTTTCCCAGGGCACGTAACAGCTCCTCTTCTACATATAAGTAAGAACTCCTACATCTGGAATCTCTTTCCTAACACATTAGGTCTCTGGTGTGGCACTTTCTATCCCACAGCATTCTTCCTCATCACCACCTTTACCTCCATAATTACCACCCCACAGAAGCCAGCCAACAAAGAATACAGGAAGGAGCATAGAGGCACTCCATTGTGCCAGGAACCTGCCATAGCCCTGTCAATAATTCTTCCAGGTATTCACACCAGTGTAGCACTTCTAATCAGTCTCTGGAGATACTATCTTGCTAAGGACTGTTAACTGATGTTGCACAATCTCAGGTGTCCCTCAGGCACACAGTGGTCAAAAAATCACAACAAACTCAGGCCACCAGCTGACCACCTACACCAACTCCAAACTCACTGTAAGATTGCGGTGGTGAATTAGAGCTGGCCAAGAAGGTTGTAGCAAGCTGTATCAAGCACATCCCACCTACCTCATCTTTTAAGATGAGAGAACATGGCCTCAAGTGGTGTCATTGGAGGTTTAGGTTGAACATTATGAAAAATTTCTTCACTGACAGGGTTGTCAACCATTGGAACAGGCTGCCAATGGAACTGATAGAGTCACTGTCTCTGGAGGAATTTAAAAGACATGTAGCTGTGGTGCTTAGTAACATAGTTTAGTGGTGGACATGGCAAAGCTATGTTTTACCGTTGCACTTGATTATCTAAAAGGTCATCTCCAACTGAAATGCTTCTGTGATTCTACCAAGCCTGATGTGACAAAAGCAAATGAGAATATTCTAGAAATTACAGAAAGTCATCAGCACCTAACCTGGGACTTCAAATACTGCTAACAGTTGAAGTCCAAAGTGAACTGAGAAGCTCTCACACAACTAATCACTAGTTCTAGAGGCGCTTAGACATAGCAAGTGCTTTGTGCTCCTTCATTAGCTACAGTTATGCCTCTGAATACACTAAGAATTATGTACTACATGATCACCGATAAGAAACTCAAAGTGCAGCTTATATTTAAGTCCAACTTAAAACAAAAAAAATAAGTGTCTTCACCACCTAATTGATCCAGGAAGTCAAAATAATTATTCAAAGAGAGCAGAACAGACTTCCACAGCCACAGAAAAGCAGAAGGGAAGTTAAAAACACAGATTCACCACCTACCTCTAACTCACTTCCTGAGAAGACTAAAACACAAACCAGACAAAACAAGCAAAACCAGTATTTTCTGACATAGTTCTGCAAGCAGTTACTGTCAAAAGAAGCTTATAAATGATAACTTTCAGGAACAACCAAAGCCAGCTGCTTACCCACAAGCACTGAGCAAAACACATACAGAAGAGAACTGAGGAGTTGCCCCTTGCTACAACCCTTGTAACTAGCTGAGTCTTCTACCGGTGGGGCCAGAGGAAGAGGAAACAGGCAGGTCCTCTTCCAGGCCCCTTCTAACACTTATTTACCATGCTGAGTGAGCAGTTTCTCCTCTAATTTCTGTTAATCCCTTTATGAAAAGGGGACTTTTACTATTTAGTGTTGTAGCATGATCATAATCTTCATCTTCCTGGGAAAAGCAGCTATTCTATTCTATTCCTACAGTAGCTACTGAATGCTTGTTTTGATATCTCCTGGCATTGCTTTCTGGCAGCAACTGCTGACTCTAGCAATATGGTCTGAAGCCAGGAGTGGGGTTGGAAAAGAGCAAAAATCTAATGTCTCCAATTGTGATGATAATTAGAAAGCAGAAATAATTGTCTTTCTGTATAGGCCATGCCATATTTTAGATGTGACTGCAGCAAGCTGATGGATGTGAGTAGATCCCCCTCTGACTTCCCAGTACTATAGGAAGGAAAGGAAAATGACCATGCAGAACAGTTTGAATAATTAGGGGCCCTAATTAGAAAGTAGAACTATGCTTCCGGCATCCATATAATTTTGTTTGGTTTCTATGAGGAAGTGTGCCTTCAAGTTTTCCTCCAGGTTGACTTCAAACAAAGCTTTCTGCTTTTGAATGTGACTATTAAATTAAATTACTGTGTATTTGAGACTTAAAGCTTAATTCAACACACTATTTAAGTATGTGTTAATTCTAATCACATGGCTTATCTCATTGAATAATGCATTAATAGGATATTTTACCCAGCCAGAGTTAATTCTCTCTAAGTGCCTATCTTAAACCTTTAAGTTAGGTATAAGATAAGAATCAATGCTTAGCTTTTCTCCTTGTATTTATATTATTTCATCTTCTCTCTTTTGTCGTGGCTAGGCTTTGCGAACGAAGATCCAGGCTCCTCATCAGCGCCTTTTACACACGTGCTGATAAAAAGAGGATAGTGGATAGCACCCTCGAGCCTGCGCTATGGATTTTTTTTAGGTGAGACACAGCATGCGCAGAGCTGGACCCACCCTTTAGTCCTAAGGTTCATCTGCCAGGGCCTAGCAAGCTTGGATGCTGGCAGCCAAGTCCTTAGGACGGAGGATTAACCTCTTAGATGGAAGGCCTTCCAGGGCTAAACAAGCTCCATCTGCCCAGGTTTGGAATCAGAGTTGTCCCTCTCCTAGGATGACTGTCAGAAGGCTAATGAGCTCATCCTACCCATACAAGGATTATAGGAACATGGGTATCACTCCCCACACTTTACCGTGGGCAATGAGTTTAATGCTCCCTCTGCTATCGGCACAGTTATCGCACCAGGGGCCACAGGAGACCCCAAGTGATTTTCAGAATGTGCCTGATCTTCTCTCTTTACTTCAGAATCAAATACATTAGCATTAGTTTGTTGGCTGTATAGAATTCCCATATTACTTCGTTTTAGATCCTATTGATTTCTGTTTCCCACTGCTTACCACTTATATGGTTATTTGCTTTCCCTTTCCTTGGAATCAAAACATAACAATGAGTTCCAAACACATTTTAAAAGAATTTTCTGGGTAGGCAGCATAGTTTTAAACTCTTGTGACATAACATGCCACCTTAATGTCAAGATAAGACACTTACTAAGGGAAATTGATTTATGCTAAAATATTTCTGTGCATTTCCCAATGTTCTGATTCTTTTATGTCCATAAACCTCAAAAAATATAACAAGCCCTTTCAGACAGCCTCCTGATATAGCGGATCTGATGAGTAGTGGCTGTGCTACTACAATTCTGGGAATGTCGAGAATTGGAGATTCTCAGTTCATTAACTGAGATTATTGTAAAAATGTTCTATTTGCTTCACAATTGAATGAAGACAGTGACATCTATCATTCAAAAAACTTTGCTGCTTGCACCTAAGGAAGCTATTGGAAAGTTAAGCTACTAAGTATTTTATACTGTAGCCTCTTTGAGTGCCTTTCGGATTCCCTGATAAGCACAAAATCAAAGTTGTATCCTATCCAAATGGGAGTAAAATGTGTTTTAAAGCATTACTCATACTTTCAGAAAGAACATTGCTTAAGGCTGTTTCTGAATCTATGTGTGCACATGCACGCACACGCACACATCTACCAGGGGTCATGCAAGAGCTTCAGCTGTGAGGAGTTAAAACAGCTTAAAGTCATCTAGCTAAGAAAATTTCTGTGAATAACCAGCGACTTTAATGATGTTGTATTTTAAGTTTGAGCATTGCCAATACACATGTGGAATAAGAAAAAGAATATCCTTAATACTTTCTCCTACTCTGGAAAACTATTAGACGTGAAACCACTCACTGAAGTCTTTCATAGAGCTATGGTAACACTTATGTAATTGGTATTGACTAAAATGATTGTCACCTAAAGCTACAACTTTAAAAGAATAAAATATGGGTGCCTATAGTCTAAAGTTGCCTTTGAAAAATCCAAAGTATTTTTTTTTCAAACTGTGTTCAACCCTAAATTCTGCTGTTCTGTCTCTCATGTTGCTGAAAATAAAAGATAGAAAGTAGATAAAAATACGGGATTTTCAGAAAAGATTCGAGAGTTCCAACATCTGAAGTGTCCTATTTTTAACTAGTGCTGTTCACAGAAAAGTAACAAAGAATTAGAAAAAGAAATATCCATAGCAACCACTGCTAATTAAATAGAATGTTGTACATTTTCAAAAGCTTTTATATTTATGAAAGACTGTACACTGGTAGTCAATATCACAACTTAGAAATCTTTATCTTTCCTCCTATTGGAACATTTATGTTCTGAAATATGACCATTAAGTTTACAATTATTTTCCTCCTAGAGTATTACCATCTGTCAGGTTAACACTTTCACGCAGCAAAATATACTGTAATGCCACACTGACACAATTAGCACTGGTAGTTAATCATAGGTTTTGTGTTGGGAATAACACAAACAAAAAACCTCTAATGTAACAAACTAAGAAGTAAAGCTTGAGAAATGATTACTTAATACTAGTTTCATTGCAGTGGAAATATAAAAATTTCTTTTGAGACTACGTTTTTTGCTTGCAATAGTTATTTATCTCCTTCTGGCGCATTGACCAGTATAAGCAATTGTTGCTTTTTGTCACCACATCACGACTAATGTCTAGTCCTTAGACAGTGTGTGACATGGTTCACTCGAAAGTGACAGTCCATGTGCTCCTCCAAGAAGGCAAATTAGAGAATCATAGAATCATTTGGGTTGGAAGGGACCTCTGAAGGTCATCTAGTCCAACCCCCCTGCAGTGGGCAGGGACACCCCCATCTAGATCAGGTTGTCCAGAGCCCTGTCAAGCCTCACCTTCAATGCTTCTAGGGATGGGGCCTCAACCACCTCCCTGGGCAACCTGTTCCAGTGTTCCACTACCCTTGTCGTGAGGAACCTTTTTCTAATATCAAGTCTAAATCGACTCATCTCCAATTTAAAACCATTGCCCCTCATCCTTTCACTACAGGCCTTTGTAAAGAGGCCCTCTCCAGCCTTCTCATAAGTTCCCTTTAGGCACTGGAATGTCCCTGGTAGGTCCCCCCCGAAGTCTTCTCCAGGCTGAACAATCCCAGCTCCCTCAACCTGTCTTCATAGGAGAGGTGTTCTGGACCCCTGATCATTTTTGTGGCCCTCCTCTGGACCCACTCCATCAGCTCCATGTCCTTTCTGTATTGAGGGCTCCAGAACTGGACACAGTATTCCAGATGAGGTCTCACCAGAGCAAAGTAAAGTAGCAGAATCACCTCTCTCGATCTGCTGGTTACGCTTTTTTGATGNAAGTCCAGATAGATCACATCCACAGGTTGTCCCTTGTCCACTGAGGTAGTCACGCTATCGTAGAAAGCCACTAGGTTTGTCAAACAGGATCTGCCCTTAGTGAAGCCATGCTGACTGTCTCTGATCATCTCCCTCTCCTCCATGTACCTGATCAGACCTTCTAGGAGAATCTGCTCCATGATTTTCCCAGGCACAGAGGTGAGGCTAACAGGTCGGTAGTTCCCAGGGTCCTCCTTTACACCCTTTTTGAAAATGGGTGTGACATGCCCCTTCTTCCAATCACTAGGGACTTCACCTGACTGCCAGGACTTCTCAAATATTATTGAGAGTGGCTTGGCGACTACATCAGCCAATTGGTTTAGGACTCTGGAGTGCATCTCATCAGGTTCCATAGACTTACGTATGTTCAGGTTCCTCAGGAGGTCATGAACCTGATTTTCACATATAGTGGGAGGGAGTTCACTGCTTTGGTCCCCACCTTGTGTTTTTTTAACTTGAGAGGTGTTGGGAGAGAAGTTGCCACTGAAGACTGAAGAGAAAAAGTTGTTGAGAACCTCAGCCTTCTCCTCATCTGTTGTTATTAGTTCTCCATTCTTGCTCCCTTCTTGTTATTCTTTGCATCCTTTGCTAAGTTGAGCTCTAGCCATGCTTTAGCCCTCCTGACCTCATCTCTACACCATCAGGCAGCATCTTTATACACTTCCCAAGATCCTTGTCCTTGCTTCCACTGCCTGTGTAGTTCCATCTTGCTTTTTGATTTGACTAATTACCTAGGAGCTGCTAGGAAGAGCAACTCGCCTGTACTTTTGCAGTTTCCTAAGTCAGCAGAGCTCCCCAAATGTGAATCAGGAACCTTCACTCTGTCTGAAGTCTTCTTCACTAGGTATGTGTCCTGAACACTGAGATAGGGGAGATCCTGAGCCTGAAAAATAATATGTAATTATACAATTAAGCAATATATCATAATTTATGCAGGGGCGCATAGGAAGCAAAATCTTGGCATAGTCTTTCAAGTGCATATTAATGAAAAATCATGATTTAAGTACATCTTGAAACTTCTACCGATTAAAATTTACAATGTCATCTAAGCAAGAGAGTCTTTCGGTCTTCTACTATGGCAAATGCATGGTAATGTGACTTAACTCAACTGTCTTTTGTCACAGTCCATGTTAAGTGCCATTACCCTCTATTTCCCTTGAGCTAAGAATGTAGCTACTATGGCACAGCTGATGAATGGTAACTGACTGCGAACAGCAGCTTGAATATGAACTTGACCTATCACAACTTTCTTTTAATGTCATTCTTCACAGTTATTGCTGCAGGATTACTTAAATTTTCTGCAGGGTAGAAGAAGAGTTATGCCATTTTCTAGTTGTTATTTTCATAGAAATATAAATGCGCTGCTATAAAGTACGGCTGCTGTGACATGTGTGTCATGCTATTTTAACTAACAGCAGAAGGACTGTTATTTTAGGGAGAAAAATATGTTCACGGTGTGCACTGGATTCACAGGAAAGGCAGCACAGGCCTCTTGGGCCTGCGGGCTTAGAGGAGTTGTGACTCAGATCTTGGTCAGTCACAAGACTAGGCAGTGCTGGTGAAGGGCTACATGCAGGGCTGTGCTGAGGGAAGACCTCAGGCTCTCTTTCTCCTACCTCTTTTCTCCACCCTCAGTCCCATATGTGATTCTTCATCTTGAAGAAGGTATGGGTCAGCCTACAGACCTCAGATGCCCATTCTGTGTGCCCTGTGAATTCAGTAAAATTTATCAGCCATGAAAGCTGTGCTAGAGAAGGTTGTGTCTGTCTGACATGGAGCCTGACCAGTTAGCACATTTGTGCCATTTGCATAATGCTCTTTTCACAGTAATACATGTGACAGAGGGGAGAGCTACATAGATCTGATGGAGAGGAATTTCAAGTGACAAAGTAAAACCAGTTCAAAGTCTTGTGGCTGCCACTCAAACAGATGGAGAAACTCGGAAATCAAACCAAGATTCTGATACAAGGGAAAATGGCACACAACTTCAATGCATGGTCACCAGCCTTTATTTTTGCCATTTATGTAAAAAATTTCAGTAAGTCTCAGATATTTCAGCTTCAAAAGTGCACATCTCACAAACCAGACATTATATGTCATTTCCTCAAATGATTTCTTTGTCTTCAGTATTATTCTTAGCTATTGTTGCCTCTCCTTTACATATGAAATTTTCATTTAAAATAAAAGTAATGTTTGATGGCTGATAAGGCTAGAAGTTATTCTTTTCTGAAAATGAAAAATAATTTAATTTTAAAACTCATTGTGGTTCTTACCCCAAAGCTACTGAATATGTGGAAGGAGGAGAGGGTAAAATTATCTTTGTAGTTTTATAGTTTCATTACTATAAGTTTAAAGAAAAGTAAATAAAATTTAATAGCTTTTCCTATGGAAACAGGACATTCAGTCTCAGTGGGAATCCTGAGTGCTGCATTTTAAATTTTATAATTTTTTATTTATTTTTTTTTCTTTCAAAAAGGTCTGTGGGGGAAAATTATTAGGATGAAAGGATAGGTCTGGAACTTCAGAATAATTTTAACAGCAGTTGCCAAACTTTTGAAGTCTCCATGAAACACAGCCTATTGGGGAGTACTCTAATGTTGCTGGCTAATATGAAAAGAATTATAGAGAAATAGCCAAGATAACTGTAGCCCTGAAGAAAATGTGATAATATTGTTAATATAATATACAGATCAAGGAGGGGGAAAAAAACAAACAACAAAACACAAACAAACAAACAAACAAAAAAAACCCAAAACAAGTCTTCAGAAAGACTTGGGGAACAGTTTACACTAAAATCTAGAATTTGTGAAAGGGCTTTAGATAAAGCTCCTTTGTGCTTGAAAGAAAAATACTAGACATATCCTAAGGCTTTTGAGCTAAGAGAAGGGTAGAAGTTGCTATAGCAATGGAAAAATTTTTGTGCAGTGTAACTATAAGTCCATGATGAAGGTATGGTCAGCAAAGTCATCACCACCAGCAAGGCAAGGGCCATCTGGTGCTTTATTTACTGTCTTCCCCTTTTCCTGGTAAACGTTAGTCTGCTTGGCAGAAACTACAAGGTTAAAGATTTACCTGTCACAGTTATAAAGTTTCTTCTACAACCCAAAGTATCTGTGAGGCAGGGCTTTGAGAAAATATCTCAAAAGCTGCCAACACCGTAAGCATCAGAAGCACGTGAAAGGTACATTAAAACTGAGCAATGCCAAATGTTCTTCTACCGCAGGAAAACTGTCCAGTTGAAAAGTACACTGTTTGAAATCTGACTATAAGAAGTCTCACTACAGTTGCTGAAACATGCATAAGTGTTTCATTTCTTCATTTTTGTTTTTCTTTACTTAACAATATTAAGAAACCAAAATAATCAGAGAATCATAGAATTATAGAACAGCCCAGCTTGGAACGGACCTCCAAAGATCACCTAGACAAAAATATAATGGGAAAAGGACCCTAGATAGGGTTATCTGCAACTATCTCCATCGCTTGAAGAACTCCAGCAATGTAGACTCCACGATGTCCTTAGGGAGGCTGTTCCATTGAATAATTGTTCTTACTGTAAAAAAATTGTCTTATATCAAGACAAAACCTTTCCTAGTTCAATTGTACCCATTGCAAATGGTCTTCTTCATATGGGTCCATGTGAAGACAGAGTTTCCACCCTCTTTGTAGCAGCCCTTTAAGTGTAGCAATACTGTACAATGAGGTCCCCCTTAAGCCTTATCTCCTCCAGGGAGAATCATAGAATCATAGAATGTTAGGGGTTGGAAGGGATCCAAACCTCATCAACTGACGTAAAAAGTACCCTCCTCCCATCTTCCTCTGCAGTTTAAAAGTTCTGGGACGGCTGGTAGTTTACATTAGCAGTAAGACCGAGGCAAAAGTGGCATTGAGTAATTCCACCTTCTCTGTATCCTCGGTCACCAGTGCTCCCATTTCATTCCTCAAAGGGCCCACACTACCTTTAGACTTCCTTTTGCTTCCAACATACTTGAAAAATCTCTTCTTATTATCCTTGACCTCCCTTGCCAGGTTAAGTTCTAAGGAGGGCTTAGCTTTCCTTGTTGCCTCCCTACACCCTCTGACAACCTCCCTATATTCTTCCCAAGCGGCTTGCCCATTCTTCCATGTGCTATATATTTCCTTCTTAAAGAAAAGGCTATAAGGCTATAAGGCACAGTATCTACATGTTACTTTAAGACATGCAGATTAATTTAAAGTTATAAAAAAAAAAAATAAATCAAACCACTCCAAAAATTATTTTCTGGAGCATTTGGCTCCTGCTAGACACTAAAGAGTATGTAATAAGAATGAAATACCCACCTTGATGTTTCAGGCCATTCCTTCTCCATCTCCCCTACTCTTATTCCAGCCAGACTGACTCCACAGCAGCCTCCATCAGTCTAAATACTGGTTGCCAGAACCCTACTCATCAATTTTGCAGCACAAACCCATCTTGTCCTTTGCACTAGCTCTGCCATTCAATTTTTTTCAGTGTTTTTTTTACAACCAGCCGCCATGTGGGTTTGTGTTGCTGTTAAACTCCAATCTACAGGACTGAAGTGCTTTTGGTGTTATCCACCCCCCAATAACCTGCGTTGGGCAGGTCATGTTTCCAGGATGAAGAACCAATGCCTTCCTAAAATTATGCTTTATGGTGAACTTGCCACTGGCTGTCGTAACAAAGGAGCCCCGAAGAGGAGATACAAGGACTCCCTGAAAGAACATCATAGCCTTGGCCATATCCATCAACTTAATGGGTCTACTCTGGCCTCCAATCAGGAGGTCTGGAGACATACTATTTTTAATGCCGCTGATGGTTTTGAGAAAGCATGCAGGATCACTCTTGAGCAGAAAAGACAATGTAGAAAGAATCGTGTTTTGCAGAATATATCATCTAAGGAGTCCTTCTGCTGTGCCTTTTGTAATCAGTCTTGTAAATCTTGTATTGGCCTTTTTAGCCACCAGTGCGCTTGTAAAAAAAGTGGATAGAGCCCTCCCTAAATCTTTGTTCATGAAACCTAGCCATGAGTGAATTATTAGTAAAAGGACAGAATCCCTAAACTCTATAATTTATGTCATTTTGAATTCATTCTAAGCTTGCGTATATATTTCCTGACATTTTTATTTCTTGGCCCTCTTTATTCATGTATGAAGGCTAGTTTCGTAACAAGCCATGCTGAAGAATCAGTGCAAGAGTCTAACAGGGAACTGCTGGCCCTCCAAGTATGTTGATGATAACAAATTTTAATTGCTTCAGAGTGTCAACTGTGTGTCAGCAGTTTCCCTTGACCATTATTTACGCATCCACTGTTTCAAGTAATGATTTTATAGATGAGATAGAGCACTCATATTGTGGTTTCTGAAATGACAAATGGAGGTATACTTTTGAGAACAAATATTCTGGGAGCACTGAATAGTATTTTACTGCCCTGAATTCAACAGGGAGAGCACTAGGGCTTTGTGTCCGATATTTCATTTAAAAAATAGCCTGTATCAGAGCAGAACAAAAGAGGAAGGCTGTGCTTGAAAGTGTAAGTAATGATTTAGTCACTTCTTGCAATTTCTTTTCATCGACTACAATATTAGTACCTGGTGAAGAAACACATTTTCCCCCCATTGTGATTATGTGTCTTTATAAAAGCTGAAACACAATAAGTTTTATAGTGAAAAAAATAATCCAATTGTCTCTTTCTATTTAATACTTATATGACCCACATTAAAATAACAGTCTATAGGATACAACAGGGGTTCCTGAGCTAGATCAGATACTGAAGGAAAGGTTAGTGACATCAATACAGAGCTCAGGGTGAGCTACACTGCTTTGCTCCAGGGCTTAAATCCAATGATTCGCACATGCCTGAATAAAGGAGTCCTATCTTTAACTGATGTTCCCAAAGTCAAAAAGAGCTGAGGCAGCTATTGGGAACTGAGCTGAAGGCTGCCTTACAGTGTTTAGTTTAACAGATTTCATTGTCCCTTGCTCAGCTCCTTAAGAATGGATCAGATCTTCCCATGTCTAGTGCAAATGTCATCATCTTCAACAGCATTCACACTCAATGGCCACACTGTGAGACTGTCATGCAAAAAACATCATAGCTTCACTCAAAGACAATGTAACTTTAATGGCTTATGTGAACTGTACATTATTCTTCATGATTCCTTTTGTACTAGTGTTGCTCCATCTTAAGTATTTTCTTTTTAACTAATGAATGACTGCTGAGTTATTTTTCAAATAAAAAAAAAAATCTGGGAACAACAATAGTTAGACCAAGTATGTGCATGATTGGTTCCATATAAAAGGTAGGGGGTTTTATTTCTCTTATGGTCTCTTCCTTTACTACCTAGATAGAGAGGGGGAAAAAAAACAACCAAACAACAAACGAACTATACAGCATTCTAATAATGGAATAAAGTTCTTAAGGGAAAAAAATAAAGCAAAACATAGTTCACAGACTGAAGAGTAAGTACTGATCAACAGAGTATGGAAGATTGATACTCCAGAAATTGCTTCACTTTCCTTATGGAGCCGTAATTGAGAAATGATTGAATAAGACCACATTTCTACTGCAACACCTTTAATGCATAACACTTGCCATTGGGTAAGAAAACTGGTTTTCCTGCAGAAAGTATTACTATCCCTGTCCAGTCTTCCTATCCACCTAAAGGGCCAAATAGAGGTGACCTTTCTACAGGGCACTCTGTACAAATAACTCTATGTGGTAATTTGTGTTAGAAGATTGATGACATTTGGGCTTCACTGGGTAGCTTACTACTTCAGTGCAGAAAAACAACTAATAAACTTGCAAAATAATAGTAGTTTTGCTTCTGACTCCAAAGAAAATCAGAATATCCAGGATAAAGTATAATGAAAAGTGTTTTCCTCTTAGTTATCTAAAGTGCTTTGGTTCAAGCATGTTTTGAATTTTAGATTTAAAGTTCAGGCCAGCTCTTTTTTTATAAACACTGATTATTATTATTCCTTTGACTCCTATGTGTCCAGGATGCACAGACAAATCCCATAAAGCTCACTAAGAGACAAATTGGCCAAGATAAAGTTGCTTAACCTCTTGTCCTCATAAAAAGGATTTTGCCTTTCTTCTCCTTGGATCTTATAATTTTTTTTTATACAATAGTCATATGTGGTCTTCCTATGCTATTGTCAACCAGTATTCATACAGCTGCATACTATATACCCAGTGTGTGCGCTCTAAAGTGAAAATTGCATTTCAATAAATCAATACCATATTTTAGCCAAGCTTCAACTCCCCGAATGAGCTAGAATGTCCCACTTAGTGTAAGAGCTGATTGACTGCTAACAATGGATTAGGAATTATGAGTGAAATCAGTGTTAAAATTACATGAATTAGCAAAATTAATAAACTCCTAATGCCCAAATATCTCATAGCTCTATTTTCTAAAGCCCCTAACACAAACAAATACATAATATATTTGATACATCAGGTGTTTAGGAACACAAATATATTGGAAGACATCAGGTGAGTTGTTATATCTATTTTTTTCCTAAACAATGCAGCTGGGTGGTTTCTGTGTTCCTATGAATAAGCACTAATAGTTTCTTCTCTTACATTTTACACACAGGAAACATCAAAAAAGTAGGTGAATAGACCTGGAGGCAGAATTAGTCTTAACAGAAAAGCATTTTAAAAATCAGTAAGTAGCAAATTTAAAAAGGAACTTTATGTAACAGTTCCTTTAATGAGTTGGGAATACTCTGGTGTAGGTTTATATGTACATGGTATAATTGCTGCAGTAAACTGATAAATCAGCCATCTGTACATTTATGAATGAACTTCTGTTTATGCAAATATTGGCTTACTATATCTATGACAGTTCTTCAGAGTAAAGCTGCAGTGATGTTTTATATGAACCAAACCCAATATATCTAGTATTTCAGTCTTCTGAAAATCAATTTTAAAATTGGCCAGATGAGAGAAAATCTCAATTTGCTGATGTTGTTAAGAACATCCATACTAAATTTAACTCAGTTTAAAAGTGAGATAAGTAATTTCACAGAATCACAGAATTATTAAGGTTGGAAGAGATCTCTAAGATCATCAAGTCCAACTGTCTACCTATTACCACCCTACCACTGAACCATGTCCCTTTGTTTCTCCAGGAGTTGCTGACTCATTCTCACATATGTGAGAATATACATAGCTTTTTTTCCCCTTTCCTTTGGAAAACAAACACCTTCAGCTTTATGTAGGACTGCTAAAAGAGGAACAAACACTGAAACTGTGTCTCACCTAAAAAAAAATCCATTGCACAGGATCGAGGGTGCTAACCACTATCCTCTTTTTATCAGCGCGTGGATCATGGAGCGTGGATGGAGCCTTCCCTGGGTCTTCGTTCGCGAAGCCTAGCCATACATACATACACAAACATGTAAAGCCATGCTGTAGTTACAGGGTTACAGTGATATTTCTGTTGCAGATGGAGTAGAGCCAGCATATCAAACACTACCAGTTAGTCTTCACTGATCAAAATGCTGTACATATGTTGTTCCAAAAACCTTGATGAAAAAAAGGCAAAAGTAGGTTTGCACAAAATAGCAGGGGCTAACTGCCTGGGGAACTTTTGCAGTGTTCTCCGCTGTTCTCCAGCTCCTGAATTTTATGGTAAGAGTCCCTAGGTTGGTTGCCACTCCTAATTACGAAACAGTTCCTTGATGAAAATATATGCAAGGCTCAAGAAAAATCAGTAGATAGGAGAATGAATCATATCTCTAGAAAACTGTTGGATATCTTTGTTTCTTGCTACATCGGTCACTCATTTCCTTTCCTTTTTTCCTTTTAACCTAAGGAGCTAGCCAGTACCTTTAACAATATAGTCATAGATCAACAGTTATATTCTAGAGTTATTTTGCAAAATCAAGGTAGAATTAATAACTGGTTATAAACAGATGTATTGCATTACAATAGAATGAATCATAGAACCACAGAATGTTAGGGGTTAGAAGGGGCCTAGATAGATCATCTAGGCCAACCCCCCTACCAGAGCAGGATCACCTAGATGAGGTCACACAGGAATGCGTTCAAGAAGGTCTTGAATGTCTCCAGAGAAGGAGACTCCACAGCCCTTCTGGGCAGCCTGTTCCAGTGTTCTGTCAGTCTTACTGTAAAAAAGATTTCCTCAGGTTAATACTAAACTTCCTGTGGTCCAACTTGCTCCCATTCCCTCTTGTCCTAACACTGGATGACACTGAGAAGAGCCTGGCTCTCTCTGCCATTAACATATTTGCAAACATTCATGAGGTCTCCTCTCAGTCTCCTCTTCTCCAGGCTGAAGAGACCCAGCTCTCTCAGCCTGTCCTCATAGGGCAGATGTTCCACTCCTTTAATAATCCTGGTGGCCCTGCGCTCGACTCTCTCCAACAGCTCCCTATCCCTCTTGAGCTGGGCGGCCCAGAACTGGACACAGTATTCCAGGTGGGGCCTCACCAGGGCAGAGTAGATGGGCAGAATAACTTCTCTTGATCTGCTGGCCACACTCCTCTTAATACATCCAGGATGCCATTGGCCTTCTTGGCCACAAGGGTACATTGCTGGCTCATGGTCATCCTCCTATCCACAAGGACTGTTTTGCCCCAGGGCTGTTCTCCAACAAATCAATTCCCAGACTGTACTGATGCATGGGGTTGCTCTTTCCCAGATGCAGTACTTTACACTT
>VWZO01001799.1:219-11309 GCA_013396975.1 Bucco capensis | reverse complement strand
TGACTCCTCGTGATAAGCCTCCTTTCCTCCAAAGGATTGGAGATGACGTCCAGGGTAGTGATCCTGCTCTTGTCCTGCAATACCGAACTCCACCAACCCATTGTCACTACAGCCAAGGGCACCCCCTACCTTCACATCCTCAATGAGGCCCTCTTTGTTTTGTTAGTACAAGGTCCAGCAACACTCCTCTTCTTGTCTGTCCCTCCATCATCAGAGTTAGAAAGTTATCATCAATGCTCTGGAGGAACCTACTGGACTGCGTGTGCCTGGCTGTGTAATTCTCCCAACAAATATCCAGGTAATTAAAGTCCCCATGATAACCAGAGCCTGTGATCTCGAGGCTACTTCCAGCTGCTTATAGAAGGTCTCATTATTTTCATTATTTTTATTAGCTGGCCTGTAGTAAAAACCCACTAAAATATCTCTTGTACTAGACTCCCCCCTATTTCTTACCCACAAGGTTTCCACCAGCTTATCATTGCCCCCTGAGGAGAGTTCCAAACGCTGTCTCACATAGAGAGCAACTCCACCTCCTCACCCTGCCAGCCTATCTCTACTAAAAATGACATAGCCATCAATGTCAGTGTTCCAGTCATATTAGCTGTCCCACCATGTCTCAGTGATTGCAATGAGATCATGGTCCTGAGAGCACACACAGAGATTTCAAGTTCATCCTGTTTGTTCCCCATACTGTGTACATTAGTGTACAGGCATTTGAGTGAGTAACCAGTTAGAGTACTGCCTGACTGGCACATCCCCTGAGGTAACAGCAGAGCTGGCACAACACCCAGAAACATCACAAGCTTGTTGCCTACAAATCTAGTTCCCTTCGAACCTAGTTTAAAACATGGTTAATGAGCCCAGCCAACTCCCCTGATAAAATACTTCTCCCACTTTGAGAGAGATGCTTTGCAGAGGGATCTGGACAGGCTTGATCATCGGGCTGAGGCCAGTGGGATGAGGTTTAACAAGGCCGTGAAACTTAAAGGCTTGGGGCAGAGAACCTAGAAATCTGCCCAGCAGAAAAGGACCTGGAGGATGCTGATCGACAGCTGGTGGAACATGAGCCAGCAGTGTACCTAGGCAGCCAAGAAGGCCAACAGTATCCTGGCTTGTATCAGAAACAATGTGGCCAGCAGGACTAGGGAAGTGATCATCCCCCTGCATTTGACACTGGTGAGGTCACATCACCAGCACTGTGTTCAGTTTTGGCCCCCCTCACTGCAAGGAAGATGGTGACATGTGCTGGAGTGTGTTGAAAGAATAGTAATGAAGCTGGTGAACACTCTAGAGCACAAATGTTATGAGGAGTAGCTGAGGGAACTGGGGTTGTTTAGATTGGAGAAGTAGAGGCTCAGGGGAGGACCTTATCGCTCTATATAACTACCCAAAAAGAGGTTGGACTGAGGTGGCGGTTGGTGTCTTCTCCTAGGTGACTAGAGGACAAGAGGAAACAGCCTCAAGCTTTGAACTGGAGGTTTAGATTGGATATTAGGACAGATATCTTCACTGAAAGAGTGGTTAAGAATTGGAGCAGACTCCCCAGGCAAGTGGTGAAGTCACCATTCCTGGAGGCATTCAGAAAACACGTAGACATAGCACTCATGACATGGTTTATTGGGCACAGTGGTGTTAGGTTGATGGTTGGGCTCGGTGATCTCAGAGTTCTTTTTCAACCTAAATGATTCTATGACTTTTTTATTGGTTTAAATAATCGTTTTAATCTCTGTATGTAAGCTTCCCAGAGGACTTTTCCCTGAATTCAGCTAAATATAAAAAATGAAAAGAAGTTGTAGTTCAGCTGTTCATCACAGTCAGATTCCTCTGCTACCGGATGTGCTATGGCAAGTGATCAGAGTTTCATACCAACCCTTTATGCTATGATACACAGTGTTTACTAAGAACCAGAAAGACTGTGTTTTAGGGATATGCTGAAGGGTATCTGGAGTGGGACAGATTGTGGGAATCCAAAGTTATAAAGATGAAAACCTCTGATCAGCTGCTTTCTAAACTCTACACATGCTTTATTTTTTTTTACTTTAAAAATCACGTGACTAGCTAGTGTTTTAGCACATGCCCATTCTTGATAGGCCAAAGCACTGAGAAATCCAGTTTTATTTCAGAAATAATAGCATTGTTCATGATATATCCCCTTGAAGACACTTACTGCTACAGCACATCTGACACTTGGGGGTGTTGAGGTTTTTCACATGCTGCAATTGCAGCTGTGAATTCCATGTAAAGCAGAGTCAGAGGCAATGGAGCTTCATTAATGGAGGTTAGTGTTTCAATCAGTCAGCTGGAGCTGGGAGCTCCAGGAGGCAGGGCTGTGCTCCAGGCAATGACAACATAGCTCACAGCAGGAGACTCTGCCCCAGCCAGAGCTGAAATAGGCACCATGGGCCCCAAGACGGCCATATTAGTGCCTTGACAGCCAAGAGGAGACAAATCTTGGCATTTTAGAAGATGTCTCTAAGCTGTTTGGAGTACATGTGAGGACAGCACTGCATGCAGGCATAAGGGGGAGGAGGAGGTAGGAAAGATAGCTTGCTCTCTTTTCCCCATCTTTCCCTCCATTTCTCAGTTCTGACATTACCTCAGGAACTTCTGCATCATGAGCAGGAAGCTCAGCTGGCTACAATCCATCCAAGGACCCATGAGGACACCAAACACGGTTTCACCAACATTTGGACAACCTATCTGCAGACTTTGTCATTGTGCTTCAAGGCCAGACAGCCAAGAGCTAGGCTCTGCAACATTGTGCTCCTAGGCAATGAGTCCTTTTGGAAGCTTGTCTACAGCTGTCTCCAGACACATAAATTGTGGGCAGAATAATGAAGACATCCAGCTGCCAAGGACATATCAAAGTGATTCCGGTGTCTTTCCTTTTTCCAAATGAAAATAAAAAAAAGTTTATTTTTGCTTATTTTCATAGACCTTGAATTTCACTTTACAAAACTATTAATTGTACATTTTCTGTGCACTGATCACTATTCATGTAGCTTGATTCACAACGGATAACCAAACTAATGCAAACTGAATCTGTATTTAAGAACTAGAAAGATTATTTCCATACACACTACTGCACAAAGCTTGTATTTTGACAAATAAGATGCAGATGTATCAAGGTGGTTAAATAAGTTAAATTGGTTTTCTTTTTTCCTCAAAAAAAATTAAACATCTACAGTTAATTGACAACCTCTGAGTATGACTTTAGCTTCTATCTCTAATTGAAAGTCACAGTCTAGCAAACTCCATCTAGCAGGAAAATTAGTCACTTATAAATATATTGCACTGTTATTCTCTCTTAGGAAACAGTGTATTTTGGTGGTGTATCATGGACTCTCACTTTATTAGTGGGAGCCATTTTCTGAAATTTATTCTGCCACTAGTGCACAGAGAAACCCCATCAGCAAAGAAAATCACCCTTCATTGTTACGCAAAACATAATTTGGAAGTCTTCCTCTTCTCCAATGTTGATTGTTAGACCATACTTAAAGTCAGAGTTATTTTAAAAGTTACACAGGAACCAGATTCTGAGTTCTCCTCTCATAAAATTATTAAACAGGATTTTAACACTGATGTATGTATCTAATCTAAACAGCTTGGGTTTTAAATTGTAAATGTAAAATACTTAAAGCAATACCCTTAGCACATAATTTCTCAGTAGTCTATAGGATGAATTATATTCAAACAAAATAGCTGTTGAATAATTCCAAGGAATGAAAGTATGATGTAAAATGTAATCTTTTGCTTGCAATTAATGAACAGTAGAAAGCTCTGTATAAGTGGAAAGATTTGTTTGCTACAAATAATTCTCCTGTATCTAATCAAAAGATACTTATCTACTTTTGGAGTATTTCATGTGAGAGTATACAAAGACAAGCCACTCTGTTTCTGGGTCCTTTTAAGAAAAATTATAGAGGGTTTATAGTTGAAAATAACAAGGCATTACACTAATTATTACAGTAATTTAAATGTAATCACAATTCAAGCCTAATATGATAGGAAGCTGGTTTAACTCCTTCTTTCTTATGCAGTCCAGAGAAAAAGAAGCAAATCCAGGCATTGGGATTCAGTAGCAAGCTTCTTGGTACAGTGGCCTTTAGCTGTTATAAATCATTTAACTTCTAGTGGAACAAAATAAAGTGCTGGCATTCCCTTTTCTTGGCCTGCTTTATTTCCTTTGAGGTCTGTTTAGTGTCATATGGTCTTGATTCTCTTATATGGTGGGATTCAAGTTTATCAATAACCATCTGTAGCTGTCATTCTGTTTCATGGTCTAATTCCAGCTTCTCAGATGCTAGTCCCAATGTTTACTGACTTATTTTCTTTCATTTCCAGTTCTTGTTGGGACTTTCATATTCAAAGATCAGGCAAAAACTAATGTCTTTTATGTTTTCAAAGGCTAGGAAGATATTTCTCTCCCCTGAGTTCTGAGATTTGTTTGAACACAGGGAAAGAAGTCTGAACTTTATAGGAGAGTTATAGAGACAGTGATCCACTTGAACAAAAGAGGTCCTAAAATTTTCATCAACTATAACTTTTACTGGTTTCCCATATGCGTGTTTGTTGTGAAATTATTAACCCCTTTTTGATATGAATAGAGTTTAGAAATTAAAACCCTACAACCATCAAAACTCTAACACACAAGTGTTCCCAAACCACAAACCATGTGCATCTGTTATTTCCTCAGCAAGGTAGCTGAGGAAAGGTGGGAATTCAGTGGCCTTCTTGTCAGGCTACAGTGGCTGAGAGATCATTTAGAAGAACAGGACACATCATAGCCTCTGTTTTCATAAATGTCCCAAGCCTATGCTAGGCTTCTCTCCAATGTGTCTCTCATGTACCTCATCTTTCTTTGACCTTGCTGGGATTCAGCACTGAAACATATTTTCTGTGCATGTATATAGGTTACCACGTGTGACGTAGTTATACACTTTACTGTGCCTTCCTTTCCAAGACCATCACCTTTCCAGACACTTCACCCCATTTAACATGGGCATATATAGCTATAGTACTTGCACAGGTTTCACATAGATTTCTAAAACAGATCACCCCTTCCACCCACCCCCAATGTACTCGTCTCAGCAAAATAATAACCTCAGCCTGTATTTCTATTTAACTTTTTCAGTTCCTCTGTGTTTGTGCAGTTTCCAGTTTGCTCTCTTAACCATGGGGTCACTGTTTGTTAACCTAATCTTGGATTATCTGGTTAAAAGAACAACCTTTGCTAAAAAATACTATCAGCTTCTGCATTGGGCCAAAGTTGTATAATCATCAATGCCAGATCTGTCCAGTACAAGAGTTGAACAATCATAATATGAAGCAGAATTGAACTCAATGATCTCATTATTACCAAATTAGCCAATGAACAAAATGCAGAGGTATATCTTTATACAGCATTAAGATAAGTGGTGGGTTCATCCCAGCCAGCAGCCAATCACCCACACAGCCACAGAAAAGATCCTAGATTCCTTCAAATTGGATTTGTTCTATTTCCTCAAATCATGGTCCCGGGGGCTTTTTTATGCATCCAGAAACTTCTTATATTCTCCTTAACCTATGATACTCCAAAGGATGCACAATTTACTTTACCCTACAGGGTGATTGACTTAAGGCTGAATGGCTGATGTTGTCCTTGTTCTGCCAGGGTAAAAATGATAAAACTGGCAGTCAGAGTTCTCCCTTGATATCTTAACAAACTGCAGATCATGAGTTGTAGATAAGACAGGTCCTCAAAGGCACAAAAATAGCTTGAAATTTAATTATTGGGAAAGGTTTGTTCTTGAAACAGTTACAGAATAAAGAATGATAAAGCGTGTTGTCTAGGATAGCTGTTCCAGACCTATATTAGCTTTGAGTGCTTTTTTCCCATCCAAATAGATAAATATCTTTGGAGGCATATTTGAATGCATAGATCCATACTGATCTTTTCTGAACTCTTTCATCATTGAATGTGATTTGGAGTCTCAGAGCAGATCTAGGGTCATAAGTTCTCAGTGAAAGTTAACATCATAACACTTGAGCAAAGCCTGTGATAAAGTTACATACTCAAGCAAACTCTCTGCCTTTCATATGACTTTAGTCTAATTTATGCATTCTTCTATAATGTTATCATAAAACCTGAATGCATTCATAGAAATTCCTAAAAGTGACTCTAATTCTATTTTGGGGTAAAAGGAACGGGTCCATTCACATGTTATAACACTGAGTGTGAAAGAATTTGTCAATGCTAGTAGGAAACTCAGAAATTATTAGTATGCAAATTCATATTTCCAAAATTACTTATGTTAAGCAAAGTGTAGATAACTTTGAAAAATGAACAGTAGCATAAGAAATATTAATTAATGTTTAAAGAACCTGAAGCCTGCGAATATGTTTTGTGACAGGTCAGTAAAATTAATTGCAACTGACTAAAAATCTAGCTATAAAGTAATTCCCATCTTTCTACTAGGACTCTAATTCCAGCTACTGTAGAGGAGAAATGTCAATTTGTGGACTTCTGGTGAAGGACACAGCTCAGGATCCTGGCTTTGTTCTATGCTGCTGGTATTCTTGGAGTTAAACCTCAGGAACAAAACTCGGGCACTTAGTTGACACAGAATAGTGTTGGGCACTTTCTACTACTTGATGCCTGGCCCAGGGCAATCAGGATCTTCCTGGCTTCTTTTAAATCTCACTCATCCCACCAATTGTTGATATTTAAATTCCTCATGACCTTTTCTCCTGATACCATAATGCCAATACCAGTCCTGAACTTCTAAGTCAGTCGACTATTACATCCTTCCTAACATCATAGTACTAAGTCTTCCGTGTGCTTTCTGTGGCAAAGTCAAATTGGTTATCTTTCAAGTTATATGAACCTAGCATGGCATCTCTTAGAAAAGTCAGCTGAATAACTTTTTTTTTTTTCTTCAGTTTCTTTGCATATATATGAAGCAGCTTACAGCAAATTTAAATAGGGGGATTCTATCCACCTCTTTCTGCCTTGACTGGTTCATAGCCAGTTACTTCATGGATACTGTGACTACCTCAGTGGACAAAGGACAACCTGTGGATGTGATCTATCTGGACTTCTGCAAGGCCTTTGACACAGTCCCCCACAACATTCTATTGGCTAAGTTAGAGAGCTATGGATTTGATGGGTGGACTGTTCAGTGGATAAGGAACTGGCTGGCTGGTCGCATCCAGAGGGTATTGGTCAATGGCTTGAAGTCCAGCTGGAGATCCGTGACAAGTGGTGTCCCTCAGGGCTCTGTACTGGTGGGGCATGTACTTTTTAATATTTTTATAAACGATATCGACAGCAGCATTGAGTGCACCATCAGCAAGTTTGCAGATGACACCAAGCTATGGGGTGCTGTTGATAAGTTGGAGGGGCGAGANTAGAAAGAAGTTCCTCACCACAAGGGTGGTGGAACACTGGAACACATTGCCCAGGGAGGTGGTTGAGGCCCCATCCCTGGAGGCATTCAAGACGAGGCTTGCCAGTGCTCTGGGCAATCTGATCTAATTGGGGATGTCCCTGCCCAGTGCAGGGGGGTTGGACTAGATGACCTCCAGAGGTTCCTTCCAACCCAAAACATTCTATGATTCTATGATATAATGCCTATTCAGAACAGTTATGTGCAGGAGCCATATGAGACTGGATGATGGTCAGTGCAGATGGATTTTTTTTTTCTTTTAACCAAAACTTAACAGGCATATAAAATTCATTGAAGATTCGATATTTGGACAGAAGCAATAGAAGTCAAAACTCTAATACATTACCAAATTTTCAGTACCTCTTTCAAAGAAAGGGACTTTAACAAAAAGACTGACTATCCTCAGGACAACTGGATTCCTGAGTTCGTAGATAGGGGTGGGGAGCAAAATATCCCTCCTGAAATCCTGGAGGAAGTAGTTAGAGACCTGCTGTGTAGCTTAAATCCAAATAAGTCTATGGGTCCTGATGGGATCCATCATAGGGTGCTTAAAGAGTTGGCACAAGAGCTAGCTAAGCCACTCTCCATCATTTATCACCGGTCCTGGCTAAGTGGGGAAGTCCCAGACGACTGGAGGCTGGCCAATGTGACAACCATCTACAAGAAGGGCCAAAGGGAGATTCCAGAAAACTACAGGCCTGTCAGCTTGACCTCAGTGCCTGGCAGGATTATGGAACAGGTCATCCTAAATACAATCAACCAACAAGTACGAGAAAACCAGGGGATCAGGCCTAGTCAACATGGGTTTATGAAGGGAAGGTCCTGCCTAACCAACTTGATCTCATTCTATGACTGGGTGACCCGCCTGGTGGATCAAGGGGAGGCTGTGGATGTGATCTACCTAGACTTCAGTAAGGCCTTTGACACAGTCTCCCATAGCATCCTAATGAAAAAGTTAGTAGCTCATGGCTTGGACAGGTTCACTCTTCGCTGGATTAAAAACTGGCTGGATGATCGAGCACAGAGAGTGGTTGTGAATGGTGCCACTTCCAGCTGGTGTCCAGTGACCAGTGGTGTCCCCCAGGGTTCAGTCCTGGGCCCAGTCCTGTTCAACATCTTTATTGATGATCTGGATGAGGGGATCGAGTCTACCATCAGTAAATTTGCGGATGACACCAAGTTGGGAGGCAGTGTCCATCTCTTGGAAGGAAGGAAGGCTCTGCAGAGGGACCTGGACAGGCTAGGTGAATGGGCAATGACCAATGGTATGAAATTCAACCAGGCCAAGTGCAGAGTCTTACACTTTGGCCACAACAACCCCATGCAGCGCTACAGGCTGGGAGATGAGTGGCTGGAGAGTGGCTCAGCGGAGAGGGACCTAGGAGTATTGGTTGATAGCCGGCTGAACATGAGCCAGCAGTGTGCTCAGGCAGCACGGAAGGCCAATGGCATCTTGGCCTGTATCAAGAATAGTGTGACCAGCAGGACTAGGGATGTGATTCTCCCCCTGTACTCTGCACTGGTGAGGCCTCACCTTGAGTACTGTGTCCAGTTCTGGGCCCCTCACTTCAAGAAGGATGTTGAGGTGCTGGAGAGGGTCCAGAGGAGAGCAACAAGACTGGTGAAGGGGCTGGAGGGGAAGCCATATGAGGAAAGGCTGAGGCAACTGGGACTGTTCAGCCTGAAGAAGAGGAGACTCAGGGGGGACCTTATCGCCCTCTACAACTACCTGAAGGGAAGTTGTAGTCAGGTAGGGGTTGGGCTCTTCTCCATGGCAGCTAGTGACAGGACAAGAGGCCATGGCTTGAAGTTGCAGCAGGGGAGGGTTAGACTGAACGTTAGGAAGCACTTCCTCACGCAGAGGGTGATTGGGCTCTGGAATGGGCTGCCCAGGGAGGTGGTGGAGTCACCGTCCCTGGAGGTGTTTAAGAAAAGATTGGATGTGGCACTGAGTGGCATGGTTTAGATGTTGTGGTGTATTGGGTCATAGGCTGGACTTGATGATCCTGGGGGTCTTTTCCAGTCTTGGTGATTCTGTGATTCTGTGAGAAGAGAGCTTTCAGTGAAAGCCCATGTAAGTTGTTCTTATCATAGTGAAAGTAATATTTTTTGTCCTGATTCCAAACTCAGAACTATCTGGATAATTAGATGATACTTGCCCAAAAACCATTGTGTGGCAGATGCCCAGCACGGCATATTTCAACCCAAATATGTCAGGCTTGGAAATCATAAGCAACTGAGAACTTGATCTTACAAATGGGACTGTCAGTCAATGTAGAGTGGACAACACCATCAGTTCAGTCAAGAATTACAAAAGCAATTCCTTTCACACTCCTCATTCACATTAGTTGTGTGATATTGAGATTCAAATCTATTTAAATATTAATTACTTTCAGACTTGAAAGCAACATTCAGTTTAATTAGGAGGGAAAAGCTATTGAATTTATTTACAGTTCAACATCTAAATCAAATTATGCCAAACATTTGGATTCAATCACTTGGATTCAATAATATGATTTAAAATAAAAACCAAAAAGCATGCTCAGGTTGAAATGAACAATGCAAAAATCAATCTAAAAGCAGTTTGATTAAGCTAAAACAATTTAAGGATTAATGATTGATATTTACACAGGAACATTAGATATACACATTACTTTTAACATATTTATATTTAAATTCTATTAGCAGATTTTATAATCAACTGGATATTACTGAAAAGACTAAATTAGAATGAGAATGCATAAAATTATCTTTGTCACCTGCATATCCATTTTTTTACTCTGGATGTCTTATTATAGGTTGAAACATTACAAGAAATATTAATCTTTTGAGAACACAAAGATAATTTAATACTTCAGCATACATCAAAGACAACACTGAAAATATGTCATTTACATTTTAATTCCCATTCCACACACACAGGTATACAATTCAGTATCACAGTATGTCAGGGGTTGGAAGGGACCTAGAAAGATCATCTACGCCAACCTCCCTGCCACAGCAGGATCACCTAGACCAGGTCACACAGGAATGTGTCCAGGCAGCTCTTGAATGTCTCCAGAGAAGGAGACTCCACAGCCCTCCTGGGCAGCCTTTTCCAATGCTCCATCACTCACACTGTGAAGAAGTTCCTCCTCGTGTTAATATTAACCTTCCTGTGGTTCAACTTGCTCCCATTCGCTCTTGTCCTAACATTGGAGCCTGGCTCCCTCCTCCCGACACTCTCCCTTAACATATTTATAACTATTCATGAGGTCTCCTCTCAGTCTCCTCTTCTCCAGGCTGCAGAGACCCAGCTCTCTCAGCCTGTCCTCATAGGGCAGATGCTCCTCTCCTTTAATGATCTTAGTGGCCCTGTGCTGGACTCTCTCCAGCAGCTCCCTATCCTTCTTGAACTGGGGGGCCCAGAACCGGACACAGTATTCCAGGTGGGGCCTCACCAGGGCAGAGTACAGGGGCTTCAGAATAACCTCTCTCAATCTGCTGGCCGCACTCCTCTTAATACATCCAGGATGCCATTGGCCCTCCTGGCCACACTGCTGGCCCATGGTCATCTTCCCATCCACCAGGACTCCCAGATCTTTTGCCCCAGGGCTGTTTTCCAACAGATCAATTCCCAGTCTGTACTGATACATGGGGTTGTTCCTTCCCAGATGCAGTACC
>VWZO01001798.1:25902-72151 GCA_013396975.1 Bucco capensis | reverse complement strand
CTGTACAATTTGTGCTTCTGCATCATGAGCAAGTATTTTCTGCAGCCATGTTGTCCCACATTGATCAGAATTGTGACTGTTTCCAAACTAATTTTCACACTTCAGTGTAGTCTTGGGTCATCTGGCAAAAATCATTCCCAGACACAGGAAAACCAAGCTGCCTTGAATGGGAAAGAAGGCACCCATTCGGTTTTTTCTCACGGCTAGGGGATCAGAGGAGAGTTTAAATTATTCCAGTAATGTTCCTTCTCCTAAAAATGCATCCTACTATTAAGGTAGCTGGAGAGTGAACCTAAGAAGCCCACTCCTATAATTTGGTCCTAAAATGAGGCCAAACTTCTATCTAGGAAATAGTCTTTCCAATCCATAATACAAGCAGATCTTGAGCCATAGGATTTGCTGTCATTAATCCTTGAAGTATTTGGCCCAAACACATGCAATGGCTCTACCACTATAATCACAACCATGGGAGCTTATTTTCATCTCTTCTTGTTTAAAAGTTGATCTATCCATGAAGGTAATAGCACCTAGGCATTTGAAAAATCAGGATGCACAGATCTGGCTACAGATAACATGATCTGATGCATCATTAAAACATCACGGAAAACTCAGCTCAGGACAGCTCTCAAGGTTCCTGCAATTGGTCACCATTCCTGCACATGGACAGTCCATGAGGGAGATATTTGTAGGACTCAGCTGCTTGTCAGTAAGAAAATATAATGATTTTGCTGTTTAACTCAAACAGCCACCATGGCACCTAAATTAGGCAAACAGGTCATGGAAAAGCACGCAATCTGAAAAAAAAAAAAAAAAAAAAAAAAAAAAAGGAAATTAAAATTATTCACAGTTAAGAACTTTTTTTAAGGTGGAAAAAAAGAGGAAGAAGTAGAATGGAATTTTAGTTCAGCTTTCCAGCAAAAAATCCTACCTGTTTTTAAGATGATACTTGATTTATGAATGAAAGAACCTATGTGAACTAACAGCCTCTGTTAATTCACACAGGGAGGTGGTAATACTCAAGTTAGAGGCCTTAGGTTCATTACAGTCAGCTTTTTGAAATCTGCACTTGTTACAGGGCCCCCAAAATGCCTTCTAAAGCTGGAAGGTAAAGCCCAGGCATACCCATTTGACATTGACTCACTGTGTGCCTTGGGCAAGTGTCTGTCTTATTTCACAAAGAAATGAATGGGGAAGTGATAATTCTCAATCTCATAAAATAATGTAAAGGCTTCCTGTGAAAAGGTCTAGCTCTGTAACTGCAATCTCTTACCTGCCTCCTTCTTAGTCCAGTAGCATCATCAGAGCAAAGAACAAGACTTTACAGAAAAGCAACTCCTACTGCCCACCATCTCTTTAGATCAGATATTGGAACCCCCATCCATCCCTTCCTGACATTGGGTTAATCATTGAGCCATCTGGCAGGTCTATCGTTTCAACACCACCAATAATAAACTATGGGGAGGAAGATAGGGTGGAGATTGACAGCAAGCTCTGTCAATATATGGAGGGGGAGAAAGATATCAAGGAAAAACTTTACAGCAAAATACATACTTAGTTATTTGAGGAGTTTTCTTACAAGGAGATCCAGGCAGAGGTGAGGGCTGTGGAGAGCTGTGAGCAGCTTCAGGAGGACAGCTGACAGCTGAAGGACAGGGCTGCAGCTGGCTCTGTAGCTTCACAAAGCAGCTTGTGGCTAGGGGCTTGCAGGTCCCTGGAAAATTATTTATGGATCAATGTCTTTACTGCTTGGAGTGGTGTCACTCTGTACATCTAAAATGACAGGGAGCTTGTCATGGGACACTGTGTTAACTTGTTATACTTTTTAGAGCTGTTAGTAGAGATAATGAAGCTTTACAACATCCTTTGCTGGCTCTTTTGCTGGTACTGGATAAAAGTGGAAGTTACAAAAGCTCTTTGGTGAGCTCTGTGTGAGCTGAAGTGCCTTGGCTCTGGTCAGTGCAAGTTCAGAGCTTGTCCTCAGCAAGGACAGTCCGGTGGTCAAGGCAAGGGCACCAAGTGCTCTGGAGATCACAGGATGTAGACACTGTAAAATCAGATTTGTTTCCTGCTTGACTCAGCCTTTGTTTTTAATTTGGCATGTCATCTACTTGTTTACAGTGATACAGACCTAGTCTGGAGAAAACAATACATGATTTCCAAAGAGCTAACACATTCCATCACAGGTTATGATGCCAGACCTGATAAATACAACATGACCTCTAACAGTCACGCTCGTGTGTGAAATGGCACAGAGGATACCTCATCTCTTGGTTTGTATGCCTCAGTGCCATCAAGGTGAATATCTGTGGTGGCAACAAAGCATTGGGATGTACTGACACCGTGTGATTGGACTCAGTTGTAATATCAGGGTTTCACAATGGTTTTTGAAGAACCAAGCAGACTTCAAACATCTTGTAAAGCAGACGTGCACAACAGCAGATCAACCCTGGAAAGGGAGGCAAGGAGTTGCTCAGTGCAGTGCATCCAGGCACATAGTGTGGGTAGAGACTGATCATGAGATGCAGAGGGGCTAATATGACTAGCTGTTAATTGCTTGGGCTTGACCAACCACCCCAGGCCAAGGGAAAGAGCACCATCTGGTGGGGAACATGCCAAAAAGAAAAGCAGGGATTCTGATTACTTTTTGACTTGCCAAGAAGGAAGGAACTAGCATTGCCTTTCATCACTTTGCACAACCCTGGAAAGCCCTGACTTGCTCTTCACAGAAGATCAGATCTGTCTCACTTGATGTATGTAATCTATGCAACTCAGGACATAGGATAAAAATGAGGCTGGGATTCTGGGGAAACTTGGGAGTTTAAGGATGGGTTTGATCTAAATTTCTGAGCAGAATCCAGTTGAGACCAAGAAATGCTTGCTGCCTGTGGATTTGGGACTTCTGGCACAGTTCTCAAACCCCATGTGGGCTGTGTCTGAGAGCTTCCCACAGCAGGACTGTTAATTACAGATGTGTCTCCTCTGGAGTCTCTCCTGTCTAGTAGGTGTTGCAGCACTTCCTAGATGTTTTCTTTTACAGAGGGATCTGAAGGGTCTCCTCTTTTCCCCCTCCTGATTATTTCCATTGAACTTGTGGTGTCCTTGGGACTGCTACTCACATGTCAAATATAGTTAAAATTGGCCAACAACTTCAAAGGATGCAAGGAGGCAGACAGGAAAGATTGACCTGAACTCTCACACGCACAAGCTCTCTTAGGAAACAAGACTGCAAAACCAAGAAGCCAAATGTGAGCTATTAGCTCATCTGTTTGGCAGTGAATGGATCTCACCCTAGTGATTGCAGAGTATTTCTGCAGCAACAACATGGTAATAGGCAGATGCCAATATCTGAACCAATTATTTGGTATACAAGTAATTCATTGAAACTCAAAAAGAATGAAGTGCAACATTGAACAGAATTAAGCTGATGAGTTACAGTTCAGGTCACTTCCAATGATTCCATAATCCGGAAAACAGAAAACATCAAGCAGTTGTTTCAGAGTTTAACATTGAGTCAGTAAACAATTTAATGTTTCTACAGTAGGGGAGATCCAAGGGACACATGAAAAGAGACTCCAAATCAGCAGCTTTGAGATTTACATTAGCAACAGACTCCGTCAAGTCTTTAAATTGTTTCCTCAAATGGGGTCACAATTTCTTTCCCTCTCTGTGATTTTAACATTATTTAGCTGTATTGCACTAATGGCGCATCTAAGAAGCTGAGTACTGTATTGTGTAATTTAATGGGATATGAGTGTCAGGTTTGTGCAAAGTGGTTTCTTCCAAGCTATTTAATTTTCCCTCCCATTGTTAAAGCAAGGAGATAAAAGATACCAGGGAGAGAACAGATAACAGCAATGTACACTATAGTCCTTGCACAGAAGCTGCAGGCAGAGGATTAATGCTTGTGATGGTTTAACCCCCATCTGTCAACTCAGCCCCACACATCTCCCTCACTGACCCCACACTGGAATGGGGGAAGAGAATTGGAAGGGTATTAGTGAGAACACTTGTGGGTTGAGCTAAAGACAGTTTAAGAGGTAAATTAAAAGCAAACCAAGGAATTCATTCCTCACATCCCACTGGAAGGCAAGTGTTCACCCATTTCCAGGACAGCAGGGATTCATCACCCAGAGCAGGTAGTCAGGAAGACAAATGCTCTAACTCTGAACATCCTCCTTTCCTCCTCCTTTCCCCAGCTCCAGCTGCTGAGCAGGATGTCAGATGGTCTGGAATATCCCTTGGGTCAGTTGGGGTCAGCTGTCCAGGCTGTGTCCCCTCCCAACTCCTAGTGCCTCCCTCCAGCCTGCTCACTGGTGGGGTGAGAAGCAGAAAAGTCCTTGGCTCTGTGTGAGCTCTGCACAGCAGTAACCAAACCATCCCTGTGATATCAACAGTGTTTGCAGCACAAATCCAAAACAGAGCCTCATATCAGCTACTTCTATCCCAGCCAAAACCAGCACAATGCTCTTTCAGGAATAGTCAAACATCACACAGAAAACATATAGTCAAATACAGAGTTTATGATTCTTATCTTTGATAAAGGGACTGCTGCTGCTACTACTGAATTTGCTGATAAATGTTAACAATTACCATGTAGCCACCAAAATGATATTGACAAATAAATGTTTCTCCAAGCTATCTATCAGACTGTCTCACCTTTGCTGTTTACAGTGCTTACACAACAGCAGCAATTGCACAAGGACACAAGCATCTCTGTGTGTTTTCACAGCTCTGACAACAGGCCCAATCTTTTCAAATCTACCTGCTAATTCATTTTAGAGAGGTTTCTTTTGCACTTGTGTATTCCTTCATTAACAAATCAAGACCTCTAGGTTTTTTTTAGAGCCGCACTACCTGATTTGACCAAGAATCCCATTTCAAGTACAAAACATTTCTATTTTTGACAAAAGGGAATTTTCTGGTGGAAAAAATGCTGCCCTGGCAGATTCCTCCCTAGCACTGCACGCAGGTACTTATCAGAAAATGCAACAACTAGTATCTAAAGAAAAAGATCTCCTAGCCTATGCCTAGGGACTTGGATCTTGCTTCTCAACAAGAAGCCATAAAGAGGATGGTTAGCGCAAGAGCTACATTCCTCACTGACAGCTCTCACCTGCTTGGGAAGGTAGGATACACAGCCCCTACACTTGCCCACGTAGCCTCCACTACATCTGCCAAGCATTAACTGCATAGTCCAAGGTGAAATTTCCAGGAGTAGTGAACTCACACCTGGAACTAAATAACAATAAATAATAATAAATAACAAATAATGAAAGAAGTAAGAGTCTGACTCACGGGCTGAACCTATTTTATTAGTCCAGCTTGGTCCTTATTTCAGCCTGGGATCCATGCCTACCAGATTGAACTTAACATAGTAATCTTGCTCCCTCACATATTCCAGCCATGCATGTGTCCTTCCAGAGTCTTTTTCTTTCCCTGTATTTTGGTTTAGTTGGCTGTTTGGTTGGTTTTATTAACGGAAGTAAATTTTAAACAAGCAACCAACTTTTTCCATCATGCGGTCAAACAAAAAGGCTTCATAGGTTTAAGATAACTACAGTTTGGTTTAAAACTACAAAGACTCTGAGATTTGTATGCAAGAATGTTACGGTCTAGAAGAATACAGACTACTTTCTAATGATGTGCTTTATTGATAGCTGAGTTTGAGGTTTCTCAGTGCCACAAAACACACAATTCCTTCCTTGATCAAGGTGTTATTCTTTTTCTTGCTTGTTTTCTGGTTTCTGCTTTTCTTTTTATTTTTTTTCTCCTAATGAGCTAGTAAGAGAGATGGTTCCAAAATGAGTCTATCTCACATAAGGCTACTACTGATGCCATTGGTAGCTGAGTAAGATGCATGCCAAGTTTTAGATCAGAGTTCCATTTGGTGAAGTACTTAGGAAGCATTGACATAGATACAAACTGTGGACAGAGATTTAATGGAAGCATATTCAACCTTCTAGAGCTCTAGGACACTTAACATGCTGAGTGAGCAGAAAGCAGCCTTTGCCATTGGTAATTCTCCATATTTTATCCTTGCTCTAAAAGCAAGGATAAAAGAACTTGTAAGCAAACTGTCCTATTTAAACCTGCTTTCTGTTGAGGTTTTTCAACATAATGTCCTCTAAAAATTATAGGTTATGTATAGTTACTCCATTAACTTCAAAAATAATATTCCAGTGGCAGATGAACCACTTAGATACTACCTACACCTTCCTAAGCTTAATCATGCATATATCTTAAAAAAATTGATTTCTCTTAATGAGACTTACACTTTAAAATTTACCTTATCAGGTGCCCAGTCAGTCAGCTTAATCATAGACCTGTCAGGGTTGGAAGGGGCCTTAAAGATCATCTAGTTCCAAACCTCCTGCCATGGGCAGAGACACCTCCCACTAGATGAGCTTGCTCAGAACCCCATCCAGCCTGGCCTTCAAAACTTCCAGGGATGGGGCTTCCACCACCTCTCTGGGCAACCTGTTCCAGTGTCTTACCGCCCTCATGGTGAAGAACTTCCTAATGTCCAACCTAAATCTACCCTTCTCAAGCTTGTTTCCATTCCCCCTAGCCCTATCACTACCTGACATCCTAAAAAGTCCCTCCCCACCCCTCTTGTAGGCCCCCTGCAAATACTGGAAAGCCATAATAAGGTCTCAGAGCCTTCTCTTCTCCAGACTGAATAATCCCAACTCTCTCAGCCTGTCCTCATAGGAGAAGTGCTCCAGTCCTCTGATCGTCCTCGTGGCTCTTCTCTGGACACGCTCTAGCACATCTATATCCTTCCTGTACTGGGGGCTCCAGAACTGGACGCAGTACTCCAGGTGGGGTCTCACCAGAGTGGAGTAGAAGAGAAGAATCACCTCCCTTGACCTGCTGGCCATGCTTCTCTTGATGCAGCCCAGGACAGGGCTGGCTTTCTAGGCTGCAATCACACACTGGTAACTCATGGTGAGCTTCTCATCCACCAGCATCCCAAGTCCTTTTCCTCAGGGCTGTTCTCAAGCCAGTCACTGCCCAGCCTATATCAGTGCTTGGGATTTCCCCAACCCAGACGCTCTAGAGACTTCTTCCAGGTACAATATACAAATATAGGGACTATTCCCATTTGAAAACCAAAATGCCTATTAAAAATCTGTAAGATGCTAGACATTCCTTTCAAAAAGTTAATATTCACATTAAAAAAAAAAGATAGCACAAATAATAATATGAACTACTAACTAAAAAATGAAACAAGAAGGATGAGTGGTCCTTGTGGCTGTAAAGCTTACACTGTTGATCGTTGCAAAAGCACTGTCTGATAACAACTGTATCCCACTCTGATAAGCTGTTGCTAATCTATAGGACTAATGCTGTTCTAATGTAGACTCAGCTATCCCAAAGGAAGAAGGAAGCTTTGAAAACACCACTCCAAATCCCAACAGCAAAAAAGTGAACAAAAACGCTTTCCTCTTTTCTAGGTGTTTAACACAAACACAGGGCAGCAGTTCCCCACTGCTCCCTGCCTCTGCCCTCCCATGGCACTTCACTTGCAGTTCTTCCCTCACAGAAATGTACACAGAGAGAGATATAATACAAGCAAATGTTCTCAAAGCATGACAACTGATTCCCACCTGACTTGGCCTTGGTATATCCTGAGCATGCTAAGACCTGACAGTATTTCAGTGTTGTAAAAGGAATTGGACATGCAGTAAGGACACACCTTCTTCACTAAAAGTTGGCTTGGGAGAGATCTGTAAACCAGTATATTTGATAATTTATGAATGGTAATAGGAGGTATATAGCATGTCATAATCCTAGTTGAGGTCCATATAAAAAGACATAACAATGGTTGCAGAAACTAGTATTATACTTGTTAGCTCACATTTCAGCTCCCTGGCTTCTTGGCTGACCTTTTACAGTCATTTATCTGTTCAGGAAAGTGGGCATGAATTAGTTAAGCATGTGAAATTGATATGTATATGCTAAAGCATGTTAAACCTCCAGTTCAGTGCTCTCATGTAGCCTTGAATCACTGCAGCTTAATCCTCCAGAGCAAGATGATGATATTTAACTTTCCTTTTAGCCAGGGTAATTTTTCTTAGCCAAGCTTTCAATCTATCTTCCATCAAATTCTGCATTCTGATCCTTTCCAAGCTGTTACACAACGACAGGTCAAATATGATGACTAATTGGACATGAGACAGCCAAAAAGGGTGATTGTTGTTGGCAGGCATTGACCCAACAAGTGGAACAGCTCTGTCCCAGCACCAGAGCATGACAATAGAAGGTGCTGCATTGCTCTCATTTTTCATGTCAGTGAAAAACTTGCACTGTTTTTAACAGTTGAAGTTCGAACACTTTTATATGAGTGACGGTGTTGCTGGTGTCTAGCTAATTTCCAGCCTGGAATGAGCATGGTAATGGGTTATTTAGGGAAGGAGAGGGACCTTCTCCACTGGTGGTTTCTTAAGAAGAGGTTGGACAAAAGAATTCTAAGGTGTTATCTAGATGCTGATGATGCCTCAAAACAGAAGAATGGACTGGGTCAGCAATTCCCAGGGTTTCTAGGTAAGTCTTGCTATGAGTGCTATCACTTTTTCCTTTGTCTCCTCATTTCTTCACTTCTACATGCTATACCCACCCTTCACAGACCCTGCTCCTTTCCTTGTCCTTTTACTCTCCTCATCCTCTTACTCTCCTCTTTGACCAGAAACATAGTTCCTAGACTTCATTTACAATGCTGATGGGAGTAAGTAATGAGGAACTCCTAAGGTAAGGCAAGGACTGGCTGCATTGCTGCTTTTGCAAAATCCTGAGCAGCACCCCAGTGACAATCTTTCCAGGATGTTTCCCTGTTTGCAGGAGTGACCTGAAAGCCACTTTCCCACCTCTCCATTGTAAACTGGAGCATGTAAACTCAGCACACGTTAACACTTCCTCTGATCCACTTCCTGTCATGCACACACAACTTGGCAGCATGTCCACTCCTGCAGTCCTTCCTCCATCATTCATCTGCCCAACATTCATAGTTTTTCCATCAAGTTCCCTGGGATTCTTTGCTCAAATGTGACTCCTTTGTAATGACAAAAGGAAAGCCAGATGCCTTCTCTCCAGTGCCTCTTCACTGTCCATACAAATCATGCACATATTCTTTTGGGCTGTCTGAAGGGTTAAGGATTGTTCTTCACACACAACGTGTCATTTATTTGCTAATCTTTCTTGCTTAATTCCTGAAATGTCAAAAGCATTGTTTGAGCCAACAGCATTGGCAACATTTAGCTTTCTGTTCTGTTCCTGAGATACAGCAGGCATAGAAATTCTAATTTCTTTCTGGAAACCATCCTGTTACAGGTTAATTCCAGCTGGCTGCTGTGCCACTAGCTTACAAGGTCATCTGAAGGAGAAATTCAACATAATGAACCACTAAACCAGGTGAACATTTTGACCTTCTATATTGTACCACTGAAGGTGGCAAAAATTTTGTAGAAGTCCAACTACTTACTCTATCAGTCCCATTCATTTGCAGATTCCCAGGAAAGCACGAGGTCTTGCAGGATTTAATCATTCTCCTACTCAAGTTTTCTAGCTGACACTCTCATGATTCTTGTGCCTCAGGTCACAGACAGCTCCTCGAGAGAAAGAGAGACTTTGTGCTTCTAAGAGACTATTTGTGTTTCTCATACTTGGACACAGAAGGAAGGAAGGGTTTATTTAACTGGAATTGTGTACAGCTCTACGGTTGACAGATGTCCACCCTTCTGGTCACTAAAACCTGCATGAGCTGCCTTTGCAGGCAGTGGCAAAGGCATTCACAGGTGCATGGCAATTAAGAGGTTACTTTTCTGTGCCTTTGAGTTTCCAGGATTAAGAAACAGGCTCAAACACTTTCTGAAGTTTCGTCTTTCATTGAATCTTCTAATCCCTCCAAGCTTGGCACCATTTCTCACTCATTTGTTTATATTTTAACCTAAAGTTTCTCACTTGAGAACTCCATTGACCTTTTGTTTAAACTTGAGGTTGTGAGTGATGGTGCAGCTGGGAGTTTCGTTACAGCTTTTCCAGCTGCTTCTCACGATCTGGGGGGCAGGGAGGATGCACATAAACACTGCCTGAAGTTGATCACATCCATAGGACCTGACTTTAGCTTTGCAGATTTTGTCACTGCATCCAAATGCTCATGAGCTAACAGACAAAGCAGTCATAGAAAGCACAGGATCTGATCCTGAAGGATCAATGCCTGAGCAAATGCCATTGAGTCCCTGTGGATTAGATGACTCTTATGTTTTAAATAGATACAAATTTGAACTGTCAATATAGGTAAGCATTTACACAATGCTAGCAAAGGGCCAGATCTCATGATTCATCCATTTCACCCAAAGCTTGGCATTTTCTTTCACTGCAGGACCCCAAGGAAAGAAAAACTGTCTTACACCAACAGCATGTGGGGGAGACAGATGCTGGTGCTGCAGCCAGAAGCTCAAGCTACTTTTCATCCTGCTTTTTCCTGCTTCATGCATCCTCCCCTTCCTTTGCTATTTTTGCTAGGACACCAAGGAGAGGAAGGAGTGCAGTGCTGGTCTGACTTGCTTTGCTTGGACGCAATAGTGGCAAAATAGAGCTTGACTCAGAGGAGCTCTCTTAGAATTGACTTCAGCAGTCATATCAAACCAGACTGAAAGCATACAGGAAAGAAAGAGGTTCCATTTCCTTGCTGCTGTGTTAACAGGACACTGCATTCTTGAAGATTTGCTTTAAAAATAACGATGATCAGCGATCCTTAAAAGGAAACATTTACTGCCTGTGGGCTGCCTGTGGAATTTGCTGCTGCAGGTGGTTATCACCAAGGCAAATGGTGCAGCTGGGCTTCAACAACCCCAGCAACATGATCAGCCACTGCAGTTATGCAAAGAAAGACAGCAATAAACATTTTTGAACCTCTATGGCTCATGGCATCAGCTGATGACTAGATAGTCAACAGGGGAAATTTTTTCCCTATTTCAACAATTGGCTGTGTGTTTTTCCTTCCCAGGATATATTTGCTGCCCTTCCCTCTGCTTTGTTCTGGCTTGGTAGATTCAGGATAAAAGATGTGATCTGCACCAGGCTCTGTTTTGTGCCAGGGAAGATAGTATAAAACATGTTTCCCTTTATTTGCCTGTAAAAATGAATATTTGACCACACAGCACCTTCCACTGAGAAATTTCACAGACTGACTACCATAAAATCACATATTTTGCTGCACAAAATAGAATAATCATACCCACAGATTTTACTCAAAAGATATACAAAAGCCTTATTTCTGCTGCTTAAATTTTCCAGCCACCACAATGTCAGGTTCCAACCATACTGCCTAACCTTACTAGGGCCCACAGAGTCATCCTTCCTCACCCATCATCCTGAAGGCATCCAAACCCACCAATGTCTCCAAAACTTGTCTAGCAGAGAGGGCTTCAGCCAAGTCTACTACTGGAAAAACTTCTTTTCAGTCCATGGCACTAGATGCAGGATTTGACATTCAAATCCTCCTTCTGCCTAAAGACCCCGTGCCCTTTATTGCTTAGGAGACAGCCATGCTGTCGGGTGATACTCGTTTAGTTACAACGGGATTTCACACTGCATGGACTAAGTCATTAAGTTGCAATGATTTTTCTGAGCCAAAGCACGAGGATTGCTTTTACAGCCCTACTGTTAGATCACTGGCCTTAAATAAAGGGGACTCAAGCTTACAAAGCTACAGAAGAAAGGTATAGTTTTATTTGGACTTATCTAAAGTACCACAGTTATGAATTAAGCCCATCTTGATAGGGAAGAAAAACTGGTCTCAGCTGAAAAATTATTAAATGTATTGTCCCAAGACACAGATTCATTTACCCAAGGAACTCACTGTATGTCGTCGTTGTGGCTAGGCTTCGCGAACATAGATCCAGGGAGGGCTCCATCCATGCTCCTCATTAGCGCCTTTTACAAGTGCGCTGATAAAAAGAAGATAGCGCAATGGATTTTTTTTTAGGTGAGACACAGCATGCGCAGAGCTGGACCCACCCTTTAGTCCTAAGGTTCATCTGCCAGGGCCTAGCAAGCTTGGACACTGGCAGCGAAGTCCTTAGGACGGAGGTTTAACCTCTTAGATGGAAGGTCTTACAGGGCTAAACGAGCTCCATCTGCCCAGGTTTGGAATCAGAGTTGTCCCTCTCCTAGGATGACTGCCAGAAGGCTAATGAGCTCATCCTACCCATACAAGGATTATAGGAACATGGGTATCACTCCCCACGCTTTACTGTGGGCAATGAGTTTAATGCTCCCTCTGCTGTTGGCACAGTTATCGGGGCCACAGGAGACCCCAAGTGATTTTCAGACTGTGCCTGCTGTATATATGCATGCCTTTAAATCAACCTTCCTTGTCATCCCACAGTTTTGAAACACAATGGTGAAAATATTTTCAGGGGGTACCAAATGTTGAATAGTTCCAAATGCATACAGATGATGGCTCCTAGGTCAGAATGAATATGAGTTCTTCTACCTTCAGAGCCTTGCTTTTTCTTGAGATCCTTACTTTCAGCTAAGTCTAGACATCTCCTGTGTAGACCTCTATGTAAGTATTAGACATCTAGACTTCTGAAAGAAATAAGCACTTTTATTTTGTTTTTGTTGTTGTTTTTAATGGGCTTTGTTAATTAACAGATGAAAGGTATCTTTAAAGGGTGATAACTTTTATAGCACTAAATTCATCTCTCCCTTAAGCTGCCTTGGATTGATCAACACTACTGTTTCCTAACCGCTTTGAGCTCAGTCTGTAGGGGAATTCCCACCATACCTCAAAAGTCAAAAACACACCTTTGATTTTTCTTCTTTTAAAAACAATATATATAACAGAAGGTTGTGTAAAGCCTTTTGACACTCACTTCTGCCCATGAGAAAAACGGATCTCACTCCACCTGACATTCTAGCAAGGATACATCCAGATACTGCAGTTTATTGGAGCAGTTGCCCAGTCATAACATTTAAAACTGAGAGGTGGATAATGTACTTAGAAGAAGAGTAGGGGCTGAAAGCAGAACAATGTCACCATCCAGTGCAAAAGTCACACTGCAGGATGGGCAAAGTGATAGATTAGCTATTGCACAAACTCATTTGTTTTGGTCTCACACATGGTGGACTGGGTTTCTGAAAAGATCTGCTTGCAACGGAGCTGCCACAGCATGGATACATTTTCCTCATTGGTAGAAGCAAACTCCATCATTCTACTGTTTTGAAAGAAATGTGGAGGGAGAAAGTTACAAGAAAGGTAAGCAGAGAAGGAAATAAAAAAAGAAACGAGGAGAATGAATTTAGTTAGTTAAAGAAGACTGGGGAGAAGGAAGGAGAGGTCTTCTAGGAGAGCCCACAAAGGAAGCCTCGATCACATTTGTTGAATGTCATCTTGTGTAACTGAAGGTATATCTCCTGGTACCTCATGTTGCTCTGAAATGGCTAGCTGGGACACTGCACCTGCGTGGCTCTCACAAGCCTCATTAGCAGTGTGTCTTGACATGGCCTGTATTATGCTTGGAAGATAAAATGGGACACTCCCTCTGAGCCAATTCTCCTTGTATTCACACTATGCAACAGCATGCCCTTCCATCCAAGTCACTTCTACCTACCGTGATGCTGTGCAGCACCACCAGTGTGAGATGCACACCAGAGCAGCACGGTGAAGCTCATGAGGTACCCTGACCCCACAGCAATGGAGCAAACACATGCCTTCACTGGAAATGAGAGCAGAAAAGAAAAAGATTACTAAATCAAAGGGATCCTGCAAGCTTCTGCCTCTGTTATTTGTCTCCTTTAATCACTCCTCTCTCCTCTTGTCTCCCCACATCCGAAGTTACAATTCTAGCTGACAAGTTGCTGAACACAGGAAAATCTTAGTACAAAGACCACCTAAAACATGGCATTTTCAGTTGAGGTGTCATATATGCTTAAATTCTTAACTTTTGCTGTTTATACAGGCATCCTCAAGAGACTACTAATTTAACATGGACCTCTAGGGCCCAAAAATATTTTGATCTAGGCTGACCAAAGCTCTACCTAATTTATAGTAAATAATTTATTAATTTATTAATAATTCTATTAAATATTTATAGTAAAAAGAGGTAGCATTTCATATTAGGTGCACTCATTTCATTCTTCATTCTCTCCACCACTCATGTCTCTAACCTGTTGCTTCTAATAATGCCAAGCATCTATCCATGAACATTCAGATCACTTTCCATCATCTCAAACCTAAAGGCAGATGCATCTGAGCTACAACCCAGCAGGTTTTTTTGGATTTCAGAGGCACTGTTCTTGGCCAGATAGAGATGTCACCTGACATCAGGTGAGCACTGTCCTTTCTCTAGCACCTACAATTCCATGACTTTAAGCCAGTCACTTTTCTGCATCCTAGTCTTTGCTAGATGGAAATGGTTCCTGGGCTTTGAGAGCTCTGAACAAAATTCTGCAGTCCTTCTGACATAGAAAGGTTGTGAAAGAGTGAGTGACAGTCACCTTAGTCCAAGAGCTTAAATGTACCAGGTTTGCTTAAAGTGGTCCAAGAGTCATGCATATGTAAATCAACACCTTTTAGAGAAAGAGAGAAAAAACAAGGCAGAAGAATTGTGATTCTATGAAAAGCAAATTTTCCACATTTCAGAATGTTTCTCCCCCAATACCTGGGCTACGTTATACTATATATTATCACTGTCATCAAAAGGGGCGTGTATAAGAACCTGAAAAACCAAACCAACCTGTCTGTAAGGTGTTTGCTATATCACAGTCCTGCAGGAAGCTTTATTTCCAAAGTGCCTGGCTGTGCTGCTGTTAAAGCCTCCTGCTCCCCCTTGCTCTCAAGCCCTACTTCTGGACTTACCTGCTGCATCCAGAGCAATCACCTACCTCCAAGTAAGCTCCATTTCTTTATTGAAGTCATTGTTCTTAAAAGAGCTGTAGGCTGCCAAAGTGGTTTTGCTGTGATGATTTTATCAGGCACCCAACTGATGTACGGCCTGCTGTTCTCATTTGTGCATCACCAGTTCTCTCAATGAGAAACAGCTGACTTCGGTTTCGTGAACTAATAATGATGGAGACAAACATCAACCTCCACAAATACTTTAAAATTAATTAACAATCTAGGCCTGTCTCACTAAATCAAAAGTTTTTTTTGTAATCTGTCAGCTAACTAATACCTTCTTCAAGTCCAGTACCAGCTGGAGTAAAACCAAGAGCTGTAAAGCTCTCCTGTTCTTTAAAAAACTCTGCCTGCCTCTTCCCTTTCTATGCTCCCCAAGTGTATTAAGCAGATATGCATGTGTGTACATAAGAAGCACCAGCTAATAGTGAAATACTCTGCCATGCACTCCAAAGAAAGATCCTATTTGAAAAGAAATTATCTTTGCTAATGATATTCATAATTAACATTATTTTCTAGAACATCCACAGTTCAATCTGAGAGCAGCAGTATAAACTGCATATGGGCAAAACAGGATTTTTCCTTCCCAAATGGCTTTTGCTGCCTGTCACTGCATGTGGTCAAGCCTGTTGGTAGGAATTGAAGCTGGCAGATTTGTCCTGGTCTAGTCCTCAGCAGGAGTTGAGACTGCTGATCCACTACACAAAATTAAGATTCCCAGCTTTGAGAAATAAGTTTTTCTCACAATAGTCTACAAAATAAAAAATGTGCCTAATTCTGAAGCTTTTCAAATCAAATGGCTTTGGCATTATTTCACAGCTCTCTTTGTTTCTAACAGTTCATCCATCTTGCAAGATCTCATTTCACCTTGAGCTAATCCCACATTTGAAAAATCACCAAGGAACTATACAACAAGGCACCAAATCCACTAATCTGTCATTGCCATTCAGGTAGCAATGATGCAAACACTAACAACTTCTTACTTTTCTAGCTAAATCTTAGTTCAATGGAAGAAGGATTATAATCTTGCAAGGTAAAATATTCTTTTATCTAAGCTGTGAGTATTTCCGAATGATTATTTTTTTCACTAAAAGCACTAGCCTAGAAAAAGTCAAAAGACACATTTTCCCTACTGTATAAAGAATGTGAACTCACCTCCCTCTCACCTTTTTTCATGTGCATTACAAGAAAGAAAGAACTCAAATTTGTGAAACTGTCAGAAATTATTTTCTTCTGACAAGCAGTGGAAATAAACTGAAATTCTATCCTTGATGAATTTGATGGGAAAATTCTCTGTCTTGAGTAAGGCTGTGAGCTCATTGCAGACATTAATCTGTGAGAACTCTTACATATAGGAAGGCAGGTACAGAGAGTGGGGAAAATACTGTGAACAGGTAATCTTCAAAATCATTCTTACAAGATATCTCTCCAATTATCTGCAGAAATACTCTCTTTTCTCTAACACAATGCTCAGCTTTCAGCAGTTTATTTCTGCCCACCTGTTGGTGCCAGGGTACACTCAACAGTGGGCTGCTCACTGTGGCACTGGGGAGAGTACTGTTAGAGGAACAGGAGTATGCTGGCTGCAGAGGGTATAGTCAGAAAGATCACTGTCACCACACATGTACTGGAAGTGTCTGCCTTTTTCAGAGGTGCTAACTGGGATCATCCACTGCGCAAATGCAGATATGTCTCTGGCAATATCCTGTCATTACACAAGTAGATTGTCAGTAACTTGTAGCTCTCCCTGTTCTTCTGTGACTTTCTATCCAGCTCTTCTGCATGTCTCTGTCCTGCCACCCCTTGGTGATAAATGAGCAGTGAAGTTCTTCTGTTGAAAGAATTCCCATGGATATCAAAAGAGCCAAAACTGTTTTTCCTTTATGGCAAACAATTACTTTCTTTTTCATAGATGGTGAGCATGAGTAGGTTTCTAATTTTTTTGTTTTTCAAATATAAATGGGTCAATACACCTGCATTATAGTAAAGAATGGTTGACTTGTTTCTACCTGTCCCTGTGAACTTCAAAATTCTATGCACAGCAAGCCAGCATCACCTCATTATATTGGAAAAAAGCATTAAAGCAACGGCAGAAAAAAAAAACAGGTGACAAGGAGCTAAGGCCTCCTTAGAACTTAACCTGGCAAGAGAGGTCAAGGATAACAAGAAGAGATTTTTCAAGTATGTTGGAAGCAAAAGGAAGTCTAGAGGTAGTGTGGGCCCTTTGAGGAATGAAATGGGTACACTGGTGACTGAGGATGCAGAGAAGGTGGAATTACTCAATGCCACCTTCGTCTCGGTCTTTACTGCTAACACCAACTACCAGCAATCCCAGTGCTTTAAAACTATGGAGGAAGATGGGAGGAAGGTAGTTTGGACCTCAGTTGATGAAGTTTGGGTCAGAGATCAGTTGAGCAAACTGGACATCCGCAAGTCTGTGGGTCCGGATGGGATGCACCCAAGAGTGCTGAGGGAAATGGCAGAGGTCATTGCTAGGCTGCTCTCCATAATCTTTGAGAGGTCCTGGAGAACGGGAGAGGTGCCTGAGGACTGGAGGAAGGCCAATGTTATCCCAATCTTCAAAAAGGGCAAGAAAGATGACCCGGGTAACTATAGGCCAGTCAGCCTCACCTCCATCCCTGGAAAGGTGATGGAACAGTTTGTACTTGCCACCATCTCCAAGCATTTGGAGGAACGGAGGCTTATCATGAGTAGTCAACATGGATTCCGTAAGGGGAAGTCCTGCTTGACTAATCTGATAGCCTTTTATGATGGCATAACGAGATGGATAGATGAGGGGAAGGCAGTGGATGTGGTTTTTCTTGACTTTAGCAAAGCTTTCGATACTGTCTCCCATGGTATCCTCATTGCCAAACTTGAGAAGTGTGGATTGGGAGACTGTGAAGTGAGATGGATTGAGAACTGGCTGAAGGACAGAGCCCAGAGAGTTGTGGTCGGTGGAGCAGAATCTAACTGGAGGCCTGTGACTAGTGGTGTGCCCCAGGGGTCAGTGCTGGGTCCAGTACTGTTCAATATATTCATCAATGATCTGGATGAAGGGGTAGAGTGTTCCCTCAGCAAGTTTGCAGATGATCCCAAGCTTGGAGGAGTGGCTGGCACACCAGGAGCTGTGCTGCCATCCAGAGTGACCTGGACAGGCTAGAGAGATGGGCAGGGAGAAACTTAATGCAATTTAACAAGGGTAAGTGTAAAGTACTGCATCTGGGAAAGAACAACCCCATGTATCAGTACAGGCTAGGAACTGATCTGTTGGAGAACAGCCCTGGGGAAAAAGATCTAGGAGTCCTGGTGGGTAGGAGGATGACCATGAGCCAGCAATGTGCCCTTGTGGCCAAGAGGGCCAATGGCATCCTAGGATGCATTAAGAGGAGCGTGGCCAGCAGATCCAGAGAGGTTATTCTCCCAATCTACTCTGCCCTGGTAAGGCCTCACTTGGAATACTGTGTCCAATTCTGGGCCCCCCAGCTCAAGAAGGATAGGGAGCTGCTGGAGAGAGTCCAGCACAGGGCCACCAATATCATTAAAGGAGTGGAGCATCTGCCCTATGAGGACAGGCTGAGAGAGCTGGGTCTCTTCAGCCTGGAGAAGAGGAGACTGAGAGGGGACCTCATTAATGCTTATAAATATGTTAAGGGTGTGTGTCAGGAGGAGGGAGCCAGGCTCTTCTCAATGTCATGTAATGTTAGGACAAGAGGGAATGGGAGCAAGCTGGACCACAGGAGGTTTAGTATTAACACGAGGAGGAACTTCTTTCCAGTAAGGGTGCCAGAGCACTGGAACAGGCTGCCCAGGAGGACTATGGAGTCTCCTTCTCTGGAGACATTCAAGAGTCGCCTGGACACATTCCTGTGTGACCTCATCTAGGTGATCCTGCTCTGGCAGGGGGGTTGGACTACATGATCTTTCTAGGTCCCTTCCAATCCCTGACATACTGTGATACTGTAAATAGCATTCTGTACTTATTTAGATTTGGATTACATTCTGCAGCATCTTGGAACTGATTAAAATGCCACTATTTTGACTTTCTAAATTGTTTGTAAATAGACATGACATTGGGAATATTTCTCTGGGTGGGCCAATCAGTCAGAGGAATAAAAATATCAGACAAACTTAAATTCTGGTAATCCTCTTATACCTGTGACAGCACCTGGTAAATTCCTATAGATCACTTTGTATGAACTCTGTAAAAATCTATTTGTATGGCTAGGCTTCGCGAACGAAGATCCAGGGAGGGCTCCATCCACGCTCCTCATCAGCGCCTTTTCCAAGCGCACTGATAAAAATCTATACTGCTCACTGAATATACAGGGTTCATCCAAAAGCACAATTACACACATACACATATATGAGGTGTTCTACACTAAATCCTTTGGCAGAAATGCATGGAGAATAGAATTTTTGACCATACTGACTAAAATTATTACTAGATTCTCATGTTTTATTCCTCTATGATTATATGGAAATGTGATCTTCCTGAAATATTACCTTGCCCTATATATGAATTCCAATATATCAAAGGATTTCAGGAGCCTGCCAAATGTTTCTATGTCCATATCTCATAATTACTTTACTTAGACTAAGATGAGAGTTCTCTTTCAGTTCTACAATCTATCCATGATAATTTCTGAATTCTTCACATTTCCCCAGTATACAAAGGTATTTGGAAAATTTTGGACTTTGTAATAATTTCAGGCTACACATTGATCTTTAAGAACAAATTACCCTATTAACTAGCTCAGGTGTCTTTCTGCTAGAAATAACCCAAGCTGGAATTAATTCTGAAAGGCAGAAGCAGCTTTGGTCTGAAGAAAAGAGCCAAAACTGGCTTGAGCAGTTTTGTTTGAAGTTTGGAAAGCAAGAGCCACAACCAGGTCCATTTATGCATTCACAGCAGTTAGTCCATGCAACATTTCCTGTCTCTCACAAACAGGAAAGCAGACATGAACTCAAACATAAAGAATCATGTGTTTAAATTTCACTTCTTTCCTTCAAGTCTCCTAAATGATCAGCATTTCTACTAAATGAGAGCTCTAGTGTTTCAGGCATCATGAGTCCTGGTCACAAAGAAGAGAGAAACGCATGCATATCTGATATATGTAGAAGAGAAAGGAATGGACAAAAACTCTCTTCTGCTTACCTACTTCAGTTCATATCATAGATACATTTTCCCCAACCACTTGTTCCTTTCACTGAAATACCACCAGTTTTCAAGGACTTTATTCTTCATTTACTTCCCTTTTGCTGCTAGAACCTTCTTCCCTGAAGTGTACAACAAGGTTTCTGCATCAATTCTCAATTTCTGATCTCATTTGCAAACATGTTTGATTTGGTTTCTTCCTCAGATTTTGTTAATCTCCTCACACTCTGGACTGGCTGACATCCGTGGCAGTGTCTTGGGGACAAAGTGAGTATCCTTATGTTTTCTCCTAGGTTTGTATGGGGACTTGCTCAAAATCTTTTACCAATGATCTCATTAAACCATAGTGTTGATCTTATCTACATGTTTCTAATTATTTTATGAGTTATTTCTCACCCTTATTTTTATATACATAAATTGCATTCTAGATTTCCTAGGGATCTATCATTACAATCATTTTTCCTGTAAATCTACCTATGATATATTCATCAACTGCACTGTTCCTGGATATCTCAGTTCCTTCCTTCACTGCAGTTCTCAGAAGATCATCATCAGCTTCAGCTGAACTTTAGGTGATGGTAGGCAATGGTACCTCATAGAGCTATACATACCCAGCAAGGGAATAATGCCTGTAGCCTTATAACTTCAGTCCTTAATATTATCTTTTCATCTTCAACTGATGTCTTAAGATCTTAAAGTGATGCTGGAGTCAGTAACTCAGAGCACATTTCTGTCAAACACAATGGTTTGTGATCCCTTGATGTCTTGGACAGAGTTATTTGGGACAACTGAAGATGCCTATCCCAGCTGTGATCATCAGAAAGGTATGTAGATAGACTCCAATAGAAACAAAAGCATGCAATGTCAAAAACTCGAGGGCAACTCAAATATAATTCATTCAAGACAAATCAGGTAGCAAATAGGCTATGGATTCTGAACCTGCTGCTGAGCCTTCTATCATATTAATTATATTTTCTAGTCTTACTAACCTTTTCAAGCATATAAAGGTGCACAGAAGAGTAGTGACAAGCAATGTCTTTAGTTCTGAGTTATGCTGAAGTTATGTCATGTTTAGTTATGTGTTGTGTTGAACTGATGCTTTACCCTCATTTGAAAAGATGACACACCTAACACAAGCAGGAACTTCAAAAAGACTGCATGGGCCATTAAGAGTGGCAGGACAGCTATGGCCTCAAATTCTTGGCTCCTCAAATTCTCCTCCCTATTGCTTGAAATCCAGCATTTGCCACTGCAAACAGTACAGCACTTCAGCTATGTAACAGAAGAGTACTTTAATTTGGGATATTTACAGTCCCTCGATTCAATCTTCTTCCACTTTTTAAAACAACAACAAAAAACCACCAAACACAAACCCCGCAACGCTGAGACTGGAATAATCCCAAGGGAATTTCTGATACCAGCAGGTCAGCATTTGCTAAAGGCAAAGCAGCTCCTCCAAGGCATTTTGACCATTTCTAGCTTTACCACAGCCTGTTGCTTGTTAACAGGGTAAGGACTGTAACTCCACAGCTGCACAGCTCTGTATTCAGCCAGAGGAACACTCTTGCACCGTCTATGCCCCAGCAATTACCTTCAATTGAACTCCACTTGTAACTATGTGCAAAGATCCCTCAGCTCTTAAGACATACAGCTTTGGGCAACAATCAGGTCAGATTGCCTCTTGTTAAGCAAAGCTGAGCTAAGGAAATACTTAGCCTTTTCTGACCAAGGCATGAGCTATGTTTCTTCCTCTACATGCCTTCTATTACTCAATTTTGATGCTGTTATGTTTTCCAGGAGTCTTTCATAGGACAGTAATTACTGTCCTGAACTGAACTTAAACTAGCCTGTGAATTCTGTCATCATTTCTTCCACAGTAGCCAAGGAGAACATTTAACATGCCTAGTGCACACAAATAAAACCACTACTGCAGTGCCATCAGCATTGCACAAGCAGCTCTTAAACAGAAGAGTACTTTGCTCTGAAAGCAAGGAATAATGTAGGCCTGTGTAGTAATATTAAACCTACATTGTCTTCTAGTGACAGTCACAGAATCATAGAATCATTATGGTTGGAAAAGACCTCTGAGATCATCAGGTTCAACCATTCACCCAACACTCCACGCTCACCACTAAACCACATCCCCAAGCACCATCCCTATGCCTTTTGAAAACCTGCTTTGTACTTGCTAGAAGCAAAGTAGCTAAGGTTAAACAGACGAAAAACGGATTGCAAGACTACCTAGAAAGAAACAGATGAAGACCACTGATTTACAGGCTATTGCTGGGCCCAGCTACTGTGCCAGAAAGAGATTAGTACTTTCATGTATTAGCTCAAAGTAAGTTTCTATAATATTTTCTCCAAAAATGTGAAATTGTTCAGGGATTCCCCTCCTCCTGGCAGAAGCCTTGTGAGCCTATTGCTCCCAGAATTCCCATTATCCCCCAAGGAAGCCTTCAGACTCACATAGCCAGGTGTGTGCAGTCGGCGCACCTCAAAAAGCCAATCCAATGTCAAGCTCATCTGATTTTCCTTTTAAATAAGCAGGTGAATAACATCTGAGATTCAAATATCCCCAAGGTATCCCCAAAAAGTCAGACTCAGAGCTTCTGCCTACCTCTTTCTTTGCTAGGAAGTCACAAGAGCATCCTCAGGGTTTAAAAGACAGCATTCAGTATTACATTAATTCTGTATGTGCATACATATGAAGATATTTATAGTATGGGAATGATTCATGAAAGCAGCCACAAATTCCTCTGTAAACTTTTAGGACTTATGATTAGAAGTATTAATTACTTTACAGAAGCCATGTAGGATGCAAGATCCATATTTCCCTTATTCTGTCACAACTGCAAACCTTTGAATGAATTTTACTATTTTACTGTGGAAACTCATCCAACCTATTTGCATCACTTTCCACTCTGTTTGTCTAGACAAACAACAGACACAATTCCCTTGGCTTGCTGTGCTATCTTAACCCATTGTGAATTACAATTTCATATGAGCAGTACCTGAAATCAAATGTTCAGGATTCATGTGGCATTGAAGTAATAAGTAATGGACACTGAACTAAAAACCTGTGTACTATAAGTGTCAGATACTGTGGGATGTGAAAAAGAAACAAAACCTTTTCTGATTTCTTTACACTGCTCTCATTCACATATTTGATTGCCTTTCTATTGCTATTTACTGGCCTGTGACTGCATCACTCCAGTGATACAATAAACAACATAGATGATACAAGCAAAATAAACTTAGAATCCCTAAATTTCCTAAACCAATAATCCCTCAAGGCTAGGATTCCTGTAACTGCTTAAGAATCTCACCTGAGAGAAATAACTAGTCATCCTTCAAAGATTTAAAGTCATTGAAGCAAACTGAGTAATGAATGAACGAAAATTCCATTTTCCCTAAGTGTTGTCTGAATGGATATAGAAGGGACATACATATTTTGCTATTGCCTAGAAGTCTTCCAATCACCCAGAAAAGGTGGCTGCATACAAACAGACATCCAGCAGAAGACTGCAAGCTTAGACCTTCACACGCATGTAGCAGTCTAGCTCACAGAAAGAAAAAGTAAAGCTTTTCAAAGAGTGTGTCCCATCACTATAAGCCAAATCAGCTTCAATAATAAGAACCTGTGTTTCGGTTCTAGAATATAAGTGACTGAGACACAGAGTCTTGCTTTTTAGTTGCAGCACATAGGTGTAGCGTACCAGATCTAGATTTTACAGCAGTAATAGTTAAAATATGATTTTCTAGGGAAAAAAATGTTCATTGTAAATGTAAACATATTTCTACACATTTTCCTGATAACAGCACTGCTAAGGAGAGAAGCTTGTTAAAAAATTGGACATTTAAGTTAACTGGCAAAGTAGTTTTAGGTAATGATTGCCTGGCAGGTTACTTATAAGCTCTTTCACTCCCCCTTTTATCAGAGACATTTTTCCACTGACAAGTGTCTTAAGAGTAATACATTTTTTCTGTTTCTAATCTAACAAAAAATATTCCCTATGATGACATTATTTTAGGCTAAAGGAATGAAAGAACTTTCTGGAATTCTAAGAAAAAAAATAAATTAATAGCATTTACCTATCTGCCACAGAGCCTAGCTAAGTGTCTTTGAATAAGAGTATTTTCATATCTAAGATTCAAGGTTATTTTAGTTTAGGAAGGCTCCTAAACTAATTTTTCATCTCCTTTTTATCACAGAGTGCTAACTTCTCACAAATTCTGTATTCTGGCTTTGTAAAGTTCTTTTGAATTGCTGTTTAAAGAGGTGCATTTTCTTTTTTTTTTTTTCACATGTAAGCATTTTCCCTTGAAATGTCTCACACAATATCAATATCTGACATAAAAAAGGTTGTTGATGTGTTCTAGAGGAATAAGGAAGCCTGCAATCATAGCAGAAGAAGGATTAGTTTTGTTTGAAATATGCTTATTAAAACAAAGTGCACCATGAGTTTTGCATTGCAGTGTTCCTCTTTCTTTTCACATCTGTTGCAGATTCTTACTCTTACTGGACATCCATCCACCCAGAATACTGGAGTAAGCACAATGTCTGTGAGTGGCTGCAGTTTTGCTGTGACCAGTACAAACTTGATGCCAACTGCATTTCCTTTTCTCACTTCAATATCAATGGCTTACAGTTATGTAACATGACCCAGGAACAGTTCCTAGATGCTGCAGGCATTTGTGGGGAGAACTTGTATTTCATCCTGCAGAACATCAGGACACACGGTTAGTGTTCCAGAAATCAACCCCCAAACAAAAAGTATTGCATTTTGGTGTGAATTTTATGCCAACAGAAAATGTGTGATCCACAGCCTTGGGCACTGAAGAATGCAAAACACAGAGGCTGCTTAGATACTGCATTGAGGAGAGTACACAGAAACATGGCAGGCAGAAGACAAGCTCAACAGGCCCCTAGGCCTCCCAATGACACACAAACCAGGTTCATTCCTGTGAGCCAGTCAGATATCCACACATATCCCAGCACCGTTCTCTTCTTGGCCTTTCTACTGAAACTGGTCAACCTGCATAATCCAAGGGAGGTTTACAGAATCACAGAATCATTAAGGTTGGAAGAGACCTCTAAGATCATCCTGACTGGATATAGAAAGATATAATATATTGTCATTCCTGTAACTCAAAGTAGTGAAGGTTGCTCTGCTTCTTATAGAGTAAGCAAGAAATTTTGATTGATGGGTTTATTATCAATGCAGTATGCACTGATAATCCACCTCCTGCTCTGAGCTATACTGACAATCAATAGCCAGGACTTTGCTTTAAATTTCAGTTCAAAACTTATTCTTGTGAAGAAAAGAACTGAAGACTGGGTTACGTTTTTTCCATTGCAGGCATTTCCTTTTTTACTGATGCAGAAGAAACAAAGCCAACCAACAACAACTGTAAGTAAACTTGTTTGAACATAATAAGCTCCATTCAATGGGAAACACACCGTATTCAAAGATAAGCAACACTTATCAGTTCAAGAGATTTCTAAGGATGAAAAAAATCTAGGCCATTTAGGTCTTCTCTAAGGCTTCTTCTGAAATACCTGTAGTATGCAGAGATTAGCAGATCCCAACATTTCTGAGCCAGTATCTCTAAGGGAAGCAGGCTCCCAGGAGCCTGCTTCATTCATTGAAGCTGCAAGCCAGACACTCAGCAGAGCAAAAGCAGTTCTTTTGTGCATAGATTCAAAAAAAAGCAGAAGCATGGCTTCATTTCCATGAAAATACTTTGGAATTTTGTGGGAGGGGTACAGCTGGTAGACATACAGTCAGAAACACAGAACCTATTGATCCTAAACACAGCCAAGCTTGCTATTTATCTGCTGAGGAGGCAAGTGGCTAAAGCTAGCAAAATATCAACTGTCTGACTATGTCTAAGCACAATCAGAACATCCTGTAATCACTCACTTCTTACCATCAACCAGCTCTAGTAACCTAATAAATCTCAATGAGCTATGGGGTATTAGTGCTCCTGGCTGGATTTACCTGCAGTCTACATTAGGATTTAGGAACTGTGGGATAATCCTTTGCTCAAACTCTTCAGCCAATAACAGAATACTGGACAAACTCACTGACATGAAAGACTCCAGTAAAAAGCAGCAGTCAGGAAAAATGTATTCCAGCCCACTATCTTACCAATTCTAGCTGATATTCTTTTGTGCCATCAACAGACTCCAATTATACTATGAAACCTTCATTAGTGAAAGCATAAGCCCTTCAGACAGCTGTGCATGTACACAAACATCTTGTTTCTGTCTTAATGTATTATGGTTTCACATGCAGCAAACAACAGGTTAGCTCTTAGAAACACACACACAGTGGGATAAAAGAACATAAAACTGCAGACCATCTTCAAAGAGGTTCCCCTGTTTTGTTACTTTTAGTTCTCTACTGCTTATCCAGTGAAATGGATTTGTGGTTCTTGACTTTGTAATTATTCTCACAGGATTTCACTGATCACCCCTCTCACTAGGTGTATACCAAGCAGATACAATTTTTTGCAACCACTAGAGTGGCTGTCGCAGGTTGCCCAGAGAAGTGGCAGAAGCCCCATCCCTGAAACCATTCCAGGTCAGGTTGTCTGGGGCTCTAAGCAACCTGCTCTAGTTGAAGATGTCCCTGCTAACTGCAGCAGAGTTGATGACCTTTAAAGATGCCTTCTGGCCAAACTATTCAATGATTCTATGACTGCATATGAGTGTTGTTAGCACATCATGCACCAAATTCCACCTTTTTACAGAATCCAAATGTTTTGAACAAAGCTTTGACAAAAATGTCATGTTTTGTTGCGCTGCAGTCCACACAGTTTCACGTTAACTATTCACTTGGGTTTACCTCTGTGCTAGAGCTTTATTCAAGAGATAAAGTTAGCAGAACACAGTCCCACTTTGACTTAATGTTGCATGACATTTGAATAGGTGACCTTTTGACCAAGTTGCCACCAGACTCAGGAGTTCCTTCTTCACTTCTCACGTTATTCTGCAGTTCAGAACCAGCCTGTGATAAGGCATGCATGAAGGAAGGTAGCATCAATGGCCAAGAATGTCACAGCCATGGTAGATCAAGTAAGTATGGATCAGAAACTCAAAACTAGAGTTAAGATGACATAGTCTGTGTTGCACTAATGCTCCAGCTCCATGTGGTAATCAAAACAAAATTTAGTGACACCACAAACAAATCAAATTTCATTGGGGTTTGGCTTTTAAGTACTGACAGCTTTCATGTTTTTATCATGAGGCATCAGGTACTTGGCATTTTTCTTAAAGTCAAATTTCCTTTTCTGTTTACCTTTTTAAAATGCTTCTACCTATCTTAGTGGCAGAGTTATTGTAAAACATAAGCTGAAAATAATGTAAAGCCTCTAAATGCAGAAAAAAAAAGTAAGAGCTTAATATTTTTGTAACTGTCATTATTTTTATGTTCCTCTCAGGACTTTTGGGGGAGATGTCTGACTCATGATTTTTAAATGCTTGTGGTTAGTCTTAGCCTTGAACATTCATTTAACCCCAAGCACCTTGATTAGATAGCAACTAATCTGAAGTTAGGGCAATAGCTGCATATAACAGCTCTACCAGCTTTTTTTATTTGCGTCCCACTATTTATAGCACATCTGATGCTCAAACAAACTTTTGAACTGAGTTGAAATGACAGATAAGAGTCTAGTAATGGTTGGAAATACGCTTTGCAACTTACCATACTATTGTCTCCTTTTCAGGCCAGGCAATTTTCGTTACAATCTTTCACCTAGAACACTTTAAATGAACTTGAAAATTGCTTTTAAAACTTCAAGTTAAGTACTGTGTTGAAGTCAGTGATGATCAGTGAAGCTATGAATGACATAAAGTTTGCAAGACAGTAAAATTCACTAGAGTTTGGTGTGAAAAACCACATACCATCACAAGTGTTTTCATGACCCTGGAGCCAGTTAGAGAGGCAATGCACTAAAGTCTTAAACATTAAACTGAGAGAAGCACAGTTGGTTTGTGAGGTTGACAAACCAAATAACAAAACATATGTAAATATAATTCTGCTTTAGTACTTTGGCATGAGTAAGAAAACACCTACTAAATAGTTGTCATCTTCCTGTTCAAGACCTGCAGAATTCTCATCTGTGGGAATTTGTAAGAGATCTTCTCCTTTCTCCTGAAGAAAATGGTGGCATCCTGGAATGGGAAGACAGGAGACAAGGCATTTTTCGGGTTGTTAAATCAGAAGCTCTGGCAAAGATGTGGGGACAAAGAAAGAAAAATGACAGAATGACATATGAAAAATTGAGCAGAGCTCTCCGGTGAGTGAACAGGCAGCACGGACCACCCTCATTTCAGATGACTTCTAGCTCAGCATCTGTTTTTCATAAATACACTGAAAACTTGTCAGGGGGACAGGGCTGGGGGGAAGGTGTGATAGGGTGTCTTCTAAACAGTATCATAGGACTAAATGTAAACTGGTAGGGAGTTTTAACTCTACTGATGGTAACAAAGCTACCACACATTACTTCAATTTGGCTATGTTTGCCAAATGACTCTTACAAAAAGAGCCTTGTTGCTGTAGCAGTGACGCTGGTGGTTTCTTTTAAATTAAGGGGGAAAATACAACCAACCAAAGAACATGTTTCCTTGTAATTGTTTTACATTTCAAACAGTGAAAGGCATTGTCTAAGGTACATGGGAAAGTTTAAAGCTTTTTAAAGTCAGAAGAGCAGTTTAACAGAAAGAGAGGAGCCCTCTGACTGTAAAGAAAACAATGAAACGTGCTGTTCTGCTGACATGTAGTCCATGTAAAGAACTCCTCTAATTTGACTTCTATACTATCTTCTCCCTTATCTCTTTTCTTTCCTCCCCTGCAGTTACTACTACAAAACTGGTGTTTTGGAACGAGTTGACAGAAGGCTGGTGTACAAGTTTGGAAAGAATGCCCATGGATGGCAGGAGAACAAGATATGAACAGTCCCATGCTTCCTCCTCAGCAGGAATCATGGCACAGCCTGAATAATCCAGCTGCAATGGAAACCTGAGGCAGACTTTTACTGCTCTCCCTTTCCTCTCTGCCAGCCTGGATGAATTCATTGTGGGCTGCTTCAAGAGCCAGACTAGAGCAACAAAAAGAGCACTCAAATTTTGAGTTGTCTTCTCCTTCGTGCTTTCTGCCAAGCACTCTCTTTTAGCACACCATTAGGAATATCCTGACTGCTGCTCAAGAGACTAGGATCAATTCTGGTATTTAAAAACTCCCTGTCTCTCTCTGTCTCAGCCAGTATGTTCACTGAGAACCATTAAATTCCTCCTCATTTCATTGCTATTTAGAAGAGATTTTTTAGGGACATTTCCAAGTTAGGTTCCTATATTTTAGAAGAACACAGAAAAGCTCCTTATATTTCACAAGGAAACCACTTTTCTGATCCATTCCACCCAGAACCACGGCACTTCTCAGATATGCTGTAAATCAGTACATTATCCAAAATGAACAGCTCAGTTCTCTTTATTTGTCTGGGTTTAATATGTCCAGTCAATCGAATTAATAAAGAAATAAAACTCTATTCTGAATTATTTATCGAGCAGCTACCTCCTTTGGCTACTGATTCCATTTATGCAAATATATTCATCTAATATATACTTGGTGTGTTTAGTTTTTCTGAAACTAAAATGGGTTCACTTGACTATTTATCACTGTTCCTTGTGCTAGATTGGTGAGTTGCAATCGATCACACAACATCAATTCTGTTATTTGGCAGCTTGAATAGAATTTTTATTGTAAAGAATTTTGAGGGGAAATACTCAGTTCTGTGAAATCCAGGTTAACTTTCTACAAATTCTCTTGCATGGAAGTTTGAATTTTCCTTCTACTAACCTCATGCAGGTGAATTCAAATCACTTGCACTTGGAAGAAGCAATTCTGGAAAGAGTACAATCCACAGACCTCTGACTGCCTTTGTGTTTGACCAAATGGTTTCTGGGTGCTTTTCTGCATAGACCACACACGTCCAAGTGCTTTTCCATGCAGGCTCATGGCCTAGGGATATCCTGGGTGCCTTTCTGTGCCATCCCAGGGTCTCCAATTACCCTTCCTTTTACTTGTAAATACATGTGAGTGCCTTTCTGTGCACCCAGAGGCCTCCAAGTGCATTTCTCTGAGGCCCCAGGACCTTCAAGTGCATTTTGGTGCACCCCAGAAACCTATGAGTGGCTTTCTTGGCTTCCCAGCAGCCTCTGAGAGGAATCATAGAATCATAGGATGTCCTGAGTTAGAAGGGACCTACAAGGCTCAACCAGTCTAACTCCTGCCTCTGTGTAGGACAATGCCAAAAAACACACCAAGTGCCCAAAGGCATTGTTCATATGCTTCTTGAATTCTGTCAGGCCTGGCACCATGACTACTGCCCTGGGGAGCCTGTTCCCCCTGTCCACCCTCTGGGGGGGAAGAGCTTTTTCCTAATATCCAAACTAAACCTACCCTGGTAGAAGCTCATGCTGTTCACTCGGGTCCTCTTGCTGCTCACCAGAGAAGAGATCAGCTCCTGCTGCTCTGCTTTCCCTTGTCAGGAAGCTGTAGACTGCAATGAGGTCTCCCCTCACTTGTCTCCTTATCTCTTCTGAAGAGGAACAACTGTTTTCAATTCCAGAGTTACATACTTCACATTCTGAATTACCTAGGCACACTTTTAGTGGCAAATAGTCTCATTTTCCTTTGAATTTCTGCATCAGCTTTTCAAAGCCAGGTTTGTCTTGACAAGCATTTGGAGTCCTGTCCTGCTAGGCCTCTGTGTGACTAAGACACTGCTTCCAAGGGAGCCATTTCCAAAAGGCTATACTTTGGCTGCCCCTCCTCTGCAGCTTCATCTCGGCCCTGGGAAGGAGAAGGGAGCTGAAAGCCAGCAGCGCTACGCTGCACGGACACTCGAAGCCCTACCCTATGGAATCGGGTGGTTTTTCGCGCCCAAGATGGGGCTGAGGCAAAGCCCGCAGTCCCGGCGCCCGCCACTGACGAGCGGCGCGAGCGCGGCACGCCTGCGTGGACCGCACCCTCAACCCGCCTGCCTCGCACCTCAGCTCTTTCGGGCGGTGCTCGGCTCGCTCCATCCCACCCCGCATTCGCCCCTCCCGCACTTGGTCCTGCCCGCCCCCTGTTCCCGAGTCTTTCCGAAGCCTTTCGACATTTTTCGCCTGAGACGGCTCTGCGGCGCTGACGTTATCTCCAGGCGCCCGTGGCTGCAGTGGTGGAGGGCGTGGAGCTGTGAGGGGAGAGCCGCGCAGGGAGCTGTGAGGGGCCTTTATCGCAACTTCCACTGCCGTCCCGCTTGCCGCTGCTGCGGAGACAGCTGTAGGAGGAGGCTGTGGCCGGCCCTGCCTCCCGGGACTCCCCGCGGTGTCTTGGTAGCCGCTCGCTCTCGTCCTCGGCGCCTGCGGCTGCTGCCGTGTGGCTTTGTACCGCAGGCGCGCCCGGGGCCTCTCCGCCGCCCTCAGGAGAAGAGCGGAGGGCGAGGATGCAGCCCCAGACGCAGCGCGGCTAAAGGGCCCGCGGCTGCGGAGCGGGGAAATAAGCCCGCGGCAGGAATTTCATCCAGCGACCGAAGGAGGGCATAAACAGGCTGGTAAATAGCAGTGGCAGCGGCCCCTCACAGAGCGACAGGACCGATCGGTGAACAGGTAGTTCGTTATATGCTGGAGCCTCTTCACGCGTTACCTCATCTTCTGGTGATATCCCAAAGTCTTTGCCCTTCGTGGTCCTTTCCAAGATTCCCGGGCGGTTAGGGCTGCCTGTTTGAGCCCATTGCATGATCAGTGCAAACCACTTACTCCATCTGGTATCAGTTGCATGATGTGTCGAGGAGCCCTTCGTTTTGAACAGTTGGGATGCCAGGAGGAGACGTGCCTCAGTACCAGCCATTTCCAAAGCAGCACAGACTCCTTTGCTCTCACTAACTCTTTTTCAGTTGGAGTATAGTTGACTTCGGTTCCTTTGTATCCTCGACTCCAAAGTCCTAGGGTCTTGGGTCTCCCCAGATGCTCTCTGCTCGAGGTAGGACCATTCTTCCTTCCTGCAGTGTAGAGCGCATTTTCAGTAGTTTGTCCTGCCCGAACTGGCCCAGTGGCTACTGCATGCACAATCTCGTGTTTACTTGGTTCAAAGCCATGTAGCTGCTCAGGGCCCCATTCGAAGTCATTCCCCTCCTGAATCCCTTGGTAGAGAGAGCTCCCCATCAGGCTGTAGTGGGATATGCGTAATCCTCCAGAAACCCCCAACACCCAAGAAAGCCTGTGTGTGCCTTTTACTGATGGACAGAGGCACAGCTGCTATCCTGTTAATTGTATCCCTTGGGATCTGGTGATGCCTGCCTCACCATTTGATTCCTCAATGGGGTGGCCCAGGCTACCCTCAAGCCCTGTCTTGATGTGGCAAGCTGGCTCTGATGTGTTTCGATCAGCAGTCCCTGCAGAAGGAGGGGCTCCAGCCAGGGGAGAGCTAAGGTAACAACAGTGCTGTTTCTTCTTTCCCAGAGGCCATGCTGAGGATGTGGTGGTCTGTCCCTGCCCGGGGGATGCCTCTGACTGCACCCATGGGTTGACTCTGCCTGGCCTTGCTCTTCTCATGGCACAGGGGCAAAAAGGGAGAGGTGGAGCACTTGCTGGCAGTGGACAGGATCTGTGCTGCTGAAACTGGAGAGGCCAAAGGTAACAAAGAAGTTGCAGGCTATTTGGCCTTCACGACAGTAGAGTGGGACAGAAAGCAAGAGAGAGCTGCCTCTCTGGGTGAGGAACAATTCTTCTTCATAGTCCATGGTTCTTTTCTCCATCGGCAGAGTGCAACCAAGTGACAAGAGTTACAGAAGAAGAAGGGAAGAGAAGAAAAAGAAGCATCTGAGCGGTCAGATTCCCCAGTCAGTGCTGAGAGTGAGACCTCTGCAGTGAGTCCCAGGCCCTCAGGACCCTGTCTTCCCCTATTGTGTGCAGCCCTCCCTGTCTGTCCCAGTCTGGCTCCCTGTCAGGGTGTATCAGTTTCTCCCTTTCTGACTTGTATCCCATCAGCGTCTTTTCTTTCTCTGTGTCGCTCTATATGCCTCCTTGTCTTTTACAGTTTAAAAAACAAGTCTCCCTGTCTGTCCTACACGTGTCACTCTTTTCAGGTTCGTCTCCCCACGTCTCCCTCCAGATTGCTCCCAGTCCCGCTTTTTTATTTCTTCCTGCTCTGTCCTGTGACCTATTGTGTTTTGTTCTCTCCCCCGCTCCGTTTTCTCTCTCTCCCCCGCTCCGTTTTCTCTCTCTCTCCCTTTATCCAGCTCCTGGTCTGTATTGTTTGGTTTCTTCCTCTCAGCCTTGTAGCACAAAGCTATGACTTGTCTTTCCTCTTCTCTCTCTCTGACTCTCTGTCTCCATTCTGTAATTGCTCCCTCTCTGCAGCTTGTCCCTCTTTTTCTGTTCCCTGTGCTGCTCCCTGTCCCCAAACTTCATCTTTCTCTCTCAGCCCTGTATCCTCTGGCAGTTCTGCTTCCCCTCTTTCTCCACTGTGCTCTGTCCCACTTCCCGTCTACGGACGGGATTATCCCCCTGTACTTGGCACTGGGAGGCCACATTGGAAGTGCATGTGTGGGGCTGTGGGAGTGGGGAGAAAGGTTTGGAGTTCAAGGGCACTGGGGATACTCCACCTCAAACCAGCAAATCTGCTGGCAGGGCAGAAAATCTGCTTAAAAGTTGCAGTGAACAGAGCAGGTCTTGCTCCTGAGTTGGTCCCTGGGTGGTTAGGAATGTTTTCCTTTCACGTAAAAGAAGGATACCTTCAGAGCTGCCTGTACTTCTGAATGTGTACTCATCAGGTGCCAATGCCATTGGGACACAGATCGACTGCACTTTGTGCCCAGACTGGAGAAGATGCTGAGGCACGGGGGAGCTGGGAAGGAAAACAGAGGTATGAGGAGCTGACTGTTTTGCTATGTTTTCTGGGGAGTGTGGGTTTAAAAAAAAAACCAAACCAAAAAGAGTTCAGCATTGACTGGTGGCAGCCTGCAGAGCTCTTTTGCTGCCTGACCTCCCTTTCACGTCTCTTTTGTGGCTGTCATTGTCATCTGGATAGTTTGAGAAGAGCAATGAGAGTATGTTGGTGTCTGTGTCTGCAGTCACCTGTGCATGCCTAGGAAGGGGAGTTCTAGTGAGTCAACAAAAGGCACAGTTGTCCAAAAAATGCAGAAGCTCTAGTGGCCTGTATCAACACCTGTACCAATAATGGTGCTAAATACTTTCTCCTTCCCTTGATCACATGTAATTGCAACAGAAAGCAATCAAAAAGCATTTTATGTCTCTGTTTTGGGTGGCCTAAAACTCAGGAAAGATGTGGTATACCCCATATACTCAGAAAAGCTTCTAGTAATGTCTTAAAATAGAAGAGCAGCATTTTAAAAACTAAGAAACTGGAACAGAAATGATACCCCTCTTTCTTGTGCTGAGGCTCTACCTCATCACAACCACATGCTTAAATTACCAAGGCATCATAAGGTAAAGGTCAAGATAAATGTTTTTAAAATGCCTTTCCCTGTATTTTACCATGAGTATATACTATTAAAATTCAGGCACAGTCTGAAAATTACTTGGGGTCTCTTGTGGCCCCTGGTGCGATAACTGTGCTGACAGCAGAGGGAGCATTAAACTCATTGCCCACGGTAAAGTGTGGGGAGTGATACCATGTTCCTATAATCCTTGTATGGGTAGGATGAGCTCATTAGCCTTCTGGCAGTCATCCTAGGAGAAGGACAACTCTGATTCCAAACACGGGCAGATGGAGCTTGTTTAGCCCTGTAAGGCCTTCCATCTAAGAGGTTAAACCTCCGTCCTAAGGACTTCGCTGCCAGCGTCCAAGCTTGCTAGGCCCTGGCAGATGAACCTTAGGACTAAAGGGTGGGTCCAGCTCTGCGCATGCTGTGTCTCACCTAAAAAAATCCATTGCGCAGGCTCGAGTGTGCTATCCGCTATCCTCTTTTTATCAGCACGCTTGGAAAAGGCGCTGATGAGCGTGGGTGGAGCCCTCCCTGGATCTTCGTTCGCAAAGCCTAGCCACGACGACGATACTATTAAAATTAAAGGGCTTTTTAAAACGTAATTGATTTTTCATTATTTATCTACTGTTGCCACTGTTTACTTCCTCAGGTATAATCAAGTAAATCCCCAGAGCAGAGTTTCATAACTGTATAAATGCATATTAGATGCTTTGCCTCTGGCCTTTCAGAAATAGCAGAAATGCAGCTGTGTTTATGCATCTCTTTCAGGACACGAGCCAGCCTCTCAGAGAAGCTTCCTGTTTGCTGCCAATACTTCACTGTCTTCAGCAGAGTTCTGTAAAATACCAGATATTAGTGACCAGAATGGGTGAGGTGACAAATGCTTGCGACTACTGATCTACTCTGTGGTGAAAATTCCTGCCTCACATTATTCAGAGGTAAGATATGTCACTCACTGTCTTAAACCTGCCCTATCTGGGCAATAGTGCCTACAGCTTCTGTGTGTGCACATGTGTTTGCACATGTGGAGGGGTAAGGGCTCTACTGAGGACTCCTATGACTGTGTCAGTACTGGCCTGAGATAGTGATCTCCCTCCTGTAGATTTAGTCCTTTCAAAAGGGGGAATAACACAATTTCCTCACTCCAAGAAGGACATTGAAGTGCTGGAGTGTGTCCAAAGAAGGGCAACAAAGCTGGTGAAGGGCCTTGTGAGGAGCAGCTGAGGGAACTGGGGTTGGTTAGCCTGGAGAAGAGGAGGCTCAAAAGAGACTACTTTGCTCTCTACAACTCCTGAAAAGAGGTTGGAGCAAGGTGGGGGTTGGTCTCTTCTCCCAGGTCACTAGTGATAGGACAAGAGGAAATGGGCTCAAGTTGCACCAGGGGAGGTTCAGGTTGGATCTTAGGAACAATTTCTTCCCTGCAGGAGTGGTTAGGCATTGGCAGAGGCTGCCCAGGGCAGTGATGGAGTCGCCATCCCTAGAGGGGTTCAAACAACATGTAGATATGGCACTTGGTGATGTGGTTTAGTGGCATGGGGGTGTTGGGTCAGTGGTTGGACTTGATGATCTTGGAGATCTTTTCCAACCTGAATGATTCTATCATTCTATGATTTTCAGAGCTTTGGGATCCCTAATTTAGAGTTAAGTGACAGGCAAGAGGAACAGAGTGGTAAGGAGAGAGGTGCTGTTTGGAAATGAATCAACCTGTTTCCGTATGTCCTGTTATGGTGCTGCAGGCAGCACTGTCCTGGGCCACAGCCATGCTGTGCTGTGTCCAGCAGCTCTGCTTCTGCACAGGGACAACTGTAAGCATGTGTGGTATAAGTCAAGCTGTGGTGTGGCAGGAGGGAGCTGTCAGCAGTGTGAATCTCAGGCTGTGCATGAGAGGTTTGGCAGGTCTGGTTTGAAGGAGGGTGGGATTACAGCAGCAGTGGATGCTGGGGGCAAGGGGTGGCAGCTACCACCCTGGGTAAGAGGACAGAGGCAGCCAGACTGTCCTCTGCATCCATTCCTTACTTCTGAAAGCCTAAAGATCTTGTGTTTATATACTAAGTATCCCATTGTTCTTATTAATTCAATTTAACTGATTTTTATTTTGTTAATTCAGAGCATTTTATGGCTATGGTGATTTATGTTTTTTCCTCTCAGTAAACTGCAGAATGGAGCTCACAAAAACCACAGCTAGCTTGTATTAAATACATGCTGTATTTAATCTTGGCATGTGCCCGAGAGATGTAGTTTGATGTGTTACCCAAATCTTTTGCCATCCTGAGAAGAGCACCTCAGCATTGGTGTGCTGCTTGTTTCATTTCCTACTGACCAACGCATCCAGCAAACAAACCAACTTGGTTCCTTGTCCCCACAGTGACAGCATTGTACAGTGCCACAGAGCAGCAACAGCTGATGCATGGTGCCTCATGGTACCAGAGACTGAATCAAAGGGCTGCTGGTGAGTGTCACAGCCTTAAAAAATGATGAGGCTGAACTTAGAATTTGTTTTGTTTTGAGAGCTGTTGTGTTGGTGCATGGCTCACTGAGCAGGGACATGATATATTTAATGTGAGCAATCCAGGCTTTGGCCAAGCTTCGGGGCCAACAGGCAAGTAGGCAGGTATGTAGGAGCTGCAGTAGACCTAGAGCTAGCCTTGAGAAAAGATATAGAGAAGTAGGTCAGATAAAAGAATAAGAAATGCTTACTCAGCAGATAAAAGCATAATGTAATGCCTAAGAAAGCGAGGCTTATTTAACCTATCAGCTTAAAGGTCAGACGCGTGGACAGTAGCTTATTACCAATAGAAGTTATAGTTAGGCGCATGGACAGGTACTTTTTACCAATAGGGAACTATGCCAAGGCACATGCTACTTGTAAAAAGATATAAAAGCTACAGCTCTTTTGTAATAAACGGAATCATCCTGCTAGCTCATACTGAGTCGTCTCTGTGATTCCAAGCCGTCTCCGGAATTCCTTCACTGTTGGTTCAGCCAGGCTCCTCAGTATTTCTCTGCTAAGATCATCTTCTGACATGGTTATAAAACTACCTTAGTTAAAGAGACCCAAGGACCACGAGATTAGTATCAACCCTAGGAAGTCATTCCTTGGCTTATAGCGGTTGATCTTGCCCTGTCACTTGGTTGCTTGTATCCAGCCTGTGCATCCTCACTGTGACAGATTGTATCAACAGGAGAGTTGCTACATGGGGAGCAGGAGCTCAGGGAAGACAGCTACTAACATGGTTTTATTGGTAGAATGTTCCTCTGGCAACTTGCTGAGGGTTTGTGGCATCTCAGGAAGTGAACTGATGCAGGCAACAGAAAGGCTGGATATTGGTGGCTAACTTGGTAGTTTCAGTGTATCCACACACCACATAAACCTGTGATTACAAAAGGTAATGCGGATACAGTAGTTTAAACTATGCCTTAAAGGGTTCTCTGCTTTCCCCTGTGACTGTTCATGCCAAGTGCTCAAAAAAATGGAGCACTGCTGCCTGAATCCTCCTGTTGTGATATATTGCCAGTATGCAGTGATGTAATGTTATGCAACTTTGTTATGCAGTAACACAAACACCAACGAACTGAAGCACTAGTTACAAGAAAAACTGTTTCCACCAGTGAAAATAATGCTTAAATCCACACAAACACAGGTTTTGGGTAGGAAGGCAGCTTTGTGTCACCACTCTTCTGAATCGGCGTGTCTGGAAATGAAGCATGTTATAGCTTAGACAAGTGTAGTAACTTTTATACCTCAGGACATGTGCCTGAAAGTAGGATCTCATATACCCATCTGGAAACAGCAGAATCATGTGTCAGCCTGTTGTGCCTTTTCTCTGAGCTGTGGTTGTGATGTGTAGTGATGTAAGGTAGATGTGGGACAGAGTATAACCATTAACAGCACTCCTACCAGCAGTACTTAGAATGTGTCTCCACTGGTGTTTAGTTCAGCTCTGAAATGTACTTTTGATGCAAATCTCCCCATCATCTCTATTGCCTGTGTTTCATTTTGCATCAGGGGCTGATTTTTGGAGTGCAGGGATTAGATTCTGTAGAGTGAAATTGAACTGGAAGACCTTCTCCAGAAGTGTATCTAATGTGCAGAGGCCTCAGTGGGCATTCAGTCCAGGGGCCTCACATGAAGGTGATTTGGATTAAATCAAATGGAATATGCATAGTGTGTATATCAGATGCTCAGCACCAGGTGTGTGTGTAGAGCATCTGCTCTACAGATTCTTGGTCTGCTTGACCTTAGCATGCAGATGTAACCCTATTTGAACTTTTAAGAGCAGTTGAAAGGACCTACTGAAAATGAGGCTCTTGATTTCTAATTTCATCTTCCCCATGTCTTAAATGGACCAAGTGAAATTTTTGCTCCTCCGTAGCCCATCATCATCAGTGAGTTAGTGTCACAGCAAGTGACCTGTTGGTGCTGTAAATGTACTGGTAATGGTGAGGAAAGGATGTTATTTTAGTCTGTAGGTTCTAAAATGTTTTACAACATAACTGGTAAACACTTCAATTGTTGCTGAAAATGCAACCATTTCTAGAGTGGAATGTGTGAGCTGAGTCAGCACACAAAATTACAATAGAACTATAAAAGGAGATGAAGAAAAGGGGATTTGCGTAAAGAATCCCATTCTTGGGTAAAAATCAGCATATTGCAAGCCAAATTGCTTCTGGACTATCATTTGCCTTTGCTTTTATGATAAAATTCAATGTGATATTTTGGCACTACATTTTATTGGGAAGTATAGTCTGAAAATGCTCTAACTCAGTAAACTGAGGCAGGGGCAGAAGTCCAAGAAAAAATGGTTTCTACAGTAAAGGAAAAAAGAGTACTTTGTAGTACTTGATATTTTTATTTGATATAAGTATTTGATATTTACTCCTGGATTTTTTTCCTGTCTGCATTTCTAAAAGGAAAGGCATTTGAGATACTGCTTAATGTAAAGAGTTACACTGATAAGTAAATGCTGAACAGAATTTGGAGGCAGTGAGATGTGAATTGATTACAAAAAAATATGGTGCATTTTCAACAGTTTACACTAGAACTTTTTTCTTAAAAAGAAGCAAACAGGAAGCATAACTCTTTCAGTATCACCCCTGATTTAATTTGATTCAACTAGGAAACAAAAGTCTGTAGTTAAAAAAAAAATTAAATCCCCCTCTTTCCTTCCTGGAACAGAAAATGTAAAAATAGGAATAATCAACTTCCAAATCTTGCTAGGAGAGGTGAAAATGTCTCATTTCTTTGCCAAAAAAAAAAAAAAAGCTTTACCTTGGTTTTGAAAAGGCAAACATGACCTAACCAGTTTCTGATATAAATAAATACGCAGCATAATTAAAAAAAAACTCTTTCTGAAGTGACATTGAAGACACTAAAGCACACAGATATCCTCACTACCTTGCTTTTTCCATACTTCTATCACAAGCTCCAAAACAGTGTCACTCAATTCAACCAATCTGTGAACTAAGAGCCACTATTGATACATAAGATGTAAAAGTCCAGGCAGTGGAGTATTTCCTGATTTGTGACAGTTGAAAGCCACTGAACAGTGTCAGTTCCCCAGTTAACATGGCTTTGATTACGGCATGTAATTGAATTCTTCTAAAAATCACAGCATTTTATTAACTGTATGTCAGGTCCTTTATTGAGCTTCTAATTGACAAATGCTAGTATGTAAGATGTTCCAGAGACTCCTCACTTTTTGTTGGTTTTTTAGGGTTTGTTTTTTTTTCCTCCTGGAAAGCTGTTTGGCTTGTTAATGACAGAAGGTTGAGAACCACTTTTCTTATGGCCCAGGTTTGGGCTTGGATATTGATTCTCATTTAGAAACTTCTCTCTCTTTTTCTTGGCCAGCTTAAAGCCACAGCTTGAAAAATGGATGCCTTAGTTGTTCAGGTGTTGAAGAGAAGCTTCATGTTCAGGAGACTCACTAATCTGAACAAGTAAGCCTCAAATACTGTACATTTCTGCATCTTAAAGTGGGAGCCACAGAGTCTAAAAATCTCCTGCTGGACTCATGAGAATCACTGTGTCTGGACACCCTTTCCTGTTCCTTAAGGTAAGGAGGCAGGAGAGGAGCTTTGAATTTTTTAACTCTGATGGTTGGCCAGTGACTTGACTAAAGAAGCAGTCACCTTTAAGGGGACTTGAACAGATGAATCTCTCTTAAATTGCTGTGGCCAACTTCTCTCCCATATTGGTTGCGTCCAGCAGCCTGCACTCGCCTCCTTCTGCAAATACGATCTACATGATTAGCTGGAACTGACTCAGCATCCCCAGAGGAGGGCACAGGATACGGGAGGGTTTTATTACCAGTTGGGTTTCCTGAAGGGAAGTCCAGCTAAAGAGGAGGCTCACATTCTCCCCAGTCCATTGTTCAGTCAGACTTGGACTGTGGCCTTTTCTGTTTATTTATTCAGACAGCCCCATCTCCTTGCATACCAATCTGCATGTGTACAGTAAACACTGGAAGCTCATTGTAATGGCAATAACACGTTGCAGCTACAAGAATCCACATCCTCCTGGGTCAGCTGTTAATCTTGGTGCTTTATACCCTCTTTTTCCTGCTGCCAGGCTCGTGCCATAAAGTAGGTGCAGGCAGTCTGTATCCTGTGCATACAGACTGTCATTCCCCTGAGCATCGCTGCACACTACAACTTCCATCAGATTAAAAAAAAACCAAACAAACCACCTTTGTGTCAGCAAAATGTCTTTTTCAAGGGTAATGGAGGTGGCAGAAGATTTCTTTGCTTAACAGAGGAAGAATTCTTTGGTTAATTTTTTTGACTCCTTTATGTAGAGAATATGGAAACAGGTTATGGCTAGTTAGAAATGACTTCATTGATTTTGCAGTTCAGGCCATGGCTATGTATTTGGCAGTAACAGAGCTTTAACTCAGTCATGTCTCTTTGCCTCCTCCCATGTGCTATCTTTGTGCCATGTTGTTTTCCCCAGCAAGACATTTGCTCTTTGCAGACTTTGGAGAAAACGTAAATGTGAAAATAGATTCAAACACCCCTGCAATTGTAGAGAAGGAGTGACTCAAGTGCAGCGAGCACCTCTTGCTAGCTTTAACTTTCTTAATACAAGTAAAAATAGTGGTGAAGATGACTGAGAGAAGTCATCTTTCCATGTGTTTTTCCTGTTCCTATGGTCCATCCAAGACATATATTTTTGGCTATGGTTGGAGACAGAAAACTGAGGTAGAGAGACCAATCCTGGCCATTAGTATGTTGCGTTCCGTGGTAGCCAAATGCAAGCTGGCTGTGGTCCCTGCTAGCCAGCCTGAGCCGAACTCTATACAGATAGGTTCCCTGTTCCCAGTTGCTTGTAACAATTGTTCAATTAGACTAAGCAGGCATCTCTCAGGGGTACAACTACTCGTTTTTAAACAGGCTAATCATTTGTGGTAAAAACAGATCTGTCAGACAAGATGAGTTTGCACTTGCTTTTGCCTCTCCCTTCCCAAATCCCCTGCCTGGATCCTCAGTGAGCCACCCCATGAGCTAGGTACAGCCTCATACAAGCTTCTTTCATAGGGCACATTCCCCAGGTGTAGGTGGGGACAATGCAGTCTGTTGCTTTTTGCCTATGTGCCTCATTTGGTAGAATCTCCTGGCCTTGCTTTATTGAGGTCTCGGTAAAGCTATTTTTTTTCCGCAGTGCAGGCCTGTGCCTTTCCTTAGCCATGACCTAGGAGATGCACTTTGTGTGGCAGAGGGAGGATATGAGAGAGGACTCCTGCCCAGGGCATGGGCTCCGGTGAGTAATAGTTCAGAATGAAGTAGTATTTGCTTGGAATGCTTTTGTGGTTTTGATTTCACATGTTTCAGCAAGGTGTGAAAATCGTGGGGAAGAGAGGGGTGGGAAAGAGGCAGGCTGTTTTGTTGGTGGAATTTTTTTGATTGCAAAGCCCAAGTATTGTCTCTGTGTCTGTTTTAGTGAGTTGGCACTACACACAGAGTCTGGGATTTCCTTTATGAATGGCTGGCATTCCAGTCTTGCCTGGCAGAAGGGTAAGTTCCACATAGAGAACAATCTCTGTGGAGAGTTTTTGAAAATAAATCAAAAATCTGAGAGGCTGAGAAAAATTCTGAGAACTGGAGATGTGCCAAACAGATTTGCCCAGCTTCCTATTGGTACAATTAGGATGTGACTCTCTTCCACACAAAGGCAGAGCCCCAGCCACAGATTCTACAGCGGGTGTTCAAGCACCCATGTTAACTCTCTGGAGGAGACTGTGTCTGTACACACAGACACTTGGCCACCATGCGGTGTTTGTTGTAACCATTATGGACTAGTGCATGTGGGATTCTCTAGCTAAATACACTTATTCTGACAATCACAAGCTGAATTCTACAAGTGCACAGGCCCTGCTGGCTTGCAAAGACTCATCCTGTGCAGAAGATAGATACAGTCTGCACCTTCATTTAAGCAGCACTTTTAGCATCTTAAATCCTCCCTCCCTCTTTGTGGTGCCTTTGTGGTACAAAAGCTTTGTATGATAACAGATAATTTAGAATCAGAGGCATCTGCTAACTCCATGAAGCTGTCCTTCACTTTACCATCCACATAACTACCACAAGCTGTGTGTACTCTGGATATTTGCATCTTACTCTGTATGTTGAAATGCAGTCCACCAAGCCTTCACAGCCTCTGTAGTTTAATCCTGCAGTGTAGCCTCACTGTATGCATCACTTCTGTATTAGAAGTCACTGACACTCCTGTGCCAGATGAGAGCATCTATTCAGGGAGGTTAACTGGTCAAGAAAGAGGGATGTAGTTACAGAGCTATAACTCAATAATTCTTCCAGTCCCCTTCTCTGTGTAGATAAACTCTAAATGGCTAAAGGTTTTCTTCTCCCCTCTGACATACCCCAGCCTTCTTCCCCACAGCACAACCTCATTCATGGGCAGACAAAATAACCTCTTTTAGGTACTAAAGGCATCTTCCAGTTTGGCTTAACCTCAGCACCACTACTTCTGGAAGAAATGACCTGGCATTTAAGTGGGAGCCAATAGTAGAGGAGTAGATAAGCACCACACCGTAACCCTGTAAAGTCAGACTGTGGCACCAGCAGGGTCACCCCTGGGAGATGAGACTAAGCTGTCAGCCACTCAGCCAATGCCACATGACAACATATAAGCAACCTGTTCTCTGGGGAAAAGGTGTATCTGCTTCTCATCCCACCAGCTGTGGTGTGGCTGGCAGGGTTCATGTCTCTCCCACATTCTTTCTAGATAGAAATACAGGCAGAGCCATTGTGTTTACTTCTGGTGCAACACATGATTTCTTCTTGGTCCCTGACTAGGCTGTTTCTTGTGCCAGTGAGCTCAGGAGGTGAAGGTATCCTCTGCTGCATCCACACAGATCTTTTGACTTTGCATAGCTCTGAGAGCCACATCAAAGTGATGGTGCTGAATGCATGTAGGCGTTTTAAGGAGGAAAGCCTGTTTTTTCTCACTAAGAGAGCTCTGCCCTGGTAGTGAAGTCCAATTGTGTTGTCATGCTTCTGTCCTGCAGAGCATAACATGGTCAGCAAGTGAGGTATAGGAAGTGAGAAAAGACAGTCTGAAAACAAACAGATGAACCACAGCAAGTTAGAAATGAATAAAGGAAGGCACCTTAAAAACCTCCAGTAATTAGAACAGTGTGGCTTGGCATCCTTTCACCAGTAACAGTCATCCAACACCTAGTGATTCACTTGTTTTGCCGTAAGAAGGATGTCTTATACCATGTGCATACTCTTTTGGGTGTGCAGCTTTGAAAGGCAATATAACCCAAAGTTGTTGCCAGCAGGCAGCTGATACATGAAATATCAGGTCTCCCTGCAGCTGGTAACTGAGCTGTTGGTCACCTTGCCAAAATTACCTACTGCACTGACCTCTTTCCTGGCACAGCCTGCAGATCCTAAATGACCTGAAAGTGACCTGTTCCATGGAGCAGGCTCACCACGAGGCAGTGCACAGGGCAGAGAAGCTTGCAGTGCTGCTTTCTCCTGGGCTTTTAGACTGATGTCACTGTGTGATTCACACAACACTGGGTCCAACTACCTTCTTCTGGTGCTGTCAACAGGACAGAGTCAGGTCAAGCTCCCCTTTGGCAGCAAAGGCAGTGTCATTTTTGTAACACAGTTCATCTTCCTGATCCAGTTTGTGTAGTCTGGTGGCACAAGGTGCTGGCAGAGCTAATGGCCAAAGCCAGTGGGAGTGTGAGATGGCCTTTAGCAGGGGCAATCATAGCGCTTTTTTACTGTAGTACCTAGTGACAGGACTAAAGGCAATGGGCAAAAACTAGCACACAGAAAGCTCCATCTTAATATAAGGAGGAACTTTTTTACTGTGAGGGTGGTGGAGCACTGGCCCAGGCTGCCCAGGGAGGTGCTGGAGTCTCCATCTCTGGAGATAATCAAAACCTGACTAGACACCTGTGCAGCCTGCTCTAGGTTCTCCTGCTCTGGCAGGGGGTTGGACCACATGATCTCCAGAGGTCCCTTCCAACCCCTAACATTCTGTGATTCTGTGATAAGTGGAGAAGGATGGGCTGAGAGAGGGACGGAAAGTGAAAGGTATTGCTCTCAATATGAGAGGATAGGGCAATGACATTTCTAGCACTGTGATGGATAGATATGAGTGAAGAATATGTTTTTGAAAGCTGGAGGAAAAGATACCACAGCAATTTTGTGATGAGGTGACTAAAGTCAGGCTGAGACATACTGCTCTGTGGATAAGTAAGGATGTTACTTGAAAGAAGACATAGGAAGTGTCTAAATTCTAAACAGAATTTAGATGTTGCCTGAATATGAGGACCTAGAGGAAGAAAGGTCTCAGTTAAAACCATTGCCCAACAAAATGTAAAGGTGGAGGTGTGGGCAGGGGAACAATAGCATAATATAGTAAACTGAAAAAGGAAGAAATAGGACTGGAGTACAACCACATAGGGGTAATTAAACTGATCTTGTATAATTGTAAAATTGCCTGGAGACAAGATGAAGGAGAAGAAAAGTGACCAAAAGAAAAGGCCCTCCCTTAGGAAGCTGGAGGAGGATACAATGATGAAACAATCAAGGAGGCTGAAGAAAACACAGGAGGACCATCGAAGAAAACAAGCAAAGCGATAGCTGTGTGTTTCAAAAGTGGCAGACCCCTCAGAGAGCATGGGTCTCTGAGGGTTGACTGAACCTGGTATGTAGAAAATGTGACATACCACTCTGATGCCTACAGTACAGAAACTAGATCAGAAAGTGTTCAGGATGGATGTGTAGGATTCCAAATAATGAAGTTAAACATTCCCAGGGAAGCTGATGGAGCAGATCATCCTGAGTTCCATTATGCAGCATATGCAGGACAACCAGGTGATCAGACGCAGTCAGCATGGCTTTACGAAGAGCAGGTCCTGTTTAACAAACCTGATCTCCTTCTATGACTGGGTGACCCGCTTACTGAATGAAGGAAAAGCTGTGAATGTTATCTGTCTGGATTTTAGCAAAGCATTTGACACAGTTGCCCACAGCATTCTCCTAAAGAAATTAAGTGCTCTTGGCTTGGATGGGCATACGCTTCGTTGGGTTAAAAACTGGATAGATGGCCGAGTCCAAAGAGTTGTGATCAATGGAGTTCAATCCAGTTGGGAGCTGGTCACGAGTGGGGTCCCACAAGGCTCAGTACTGGGGCCACTCCTGTTTAACAT
>VWZO01001798.1:732-25777 GCA_013396975.1 Bucco capensis | reverse complement strand
GATAGGACAAGGGGAAATGGATGGAAATTGCTCCAGGGGAGGTTCAGGCTAGACATTAGGAGGAATTTCTTTTCTGAAAGGGTTGTCAGCCATTGGAACAGGCTGCCCAGGGAGGTGGTTGAGTCACCATCCCTGGAGGTGTTTAAGAGACGGGTAGATGTTGCGTTGGGGGTCATCATTTAGCAAGTTGATAGGGCTAGGACAAAGGCTGGACTTGATGATCTCCAAGGTCTCTTCCAGCTTTAACTGTTCTATGATTCCGTGATTCAGTGTACTGACCTTGAGGGTAAAAGGCAAGAGGGAGGTGGAGCAAATGGAGATGCTGAAGAGATAAATGAAGCCAGGAATGGGATGTGAAGAATTCAAGCAGGAGGACAGAAAGAAGGGTCTATTCTGCTTTCTTGTGTCCTTTGAAAATTCATGTTATGGTTTCTAGCAGAGATCACTGTAGGGAAGACTTGTTGGCCACTGCTGTTGCCTGGCAAGGATTTGTGATCTGGTTGCAAAGTATTACACACAAACATGCTTTAGTTCTTTTTTTTTTTCACTTAGATCTTCTCTCCCTGTGGCCTCTAGTTTGTTTGTCTTCTCCTCAGAGGTTTGCCACTGATGTGAAAAACAGCCTTCTACAGAGGAGGAAGCTTCAGAAACACAGAAATGAGAGGTGGAAAGTTCATCAATAAAAGATCCACTGGCCCACTGTGCTTGCTGGGCCAAAGGATAGATAAACACTGGCATTGTACTTATTTCAAATACCACAAGAAGTCTCCCAGAGCAACTGCTTCAGCAGGCAGTGGATCTTAACAGTACTCATCCTCATCTTTTTTGCCTTATTTCCTCCTAGTTTCTCTTTCCTCACAAAGATAATGCTCTCACTTCTGCAAGCCTAAATAGTTGTTCTCCCATGATGCCTGCTTTTTGTTGCTGTGTATCCTCCAGGCTATGCACAGCTGTATTTAGCTCTTTCAGCTCCTATGACAGCATTTCTAAAGCAATACTTAGCACTTGTACTTTTTTTTAAAAAAAAAGCCAAACCAAACTAATTCCATGATGTTTGCTGATGTTTTTTTGAAGAGGCAGCTCAGGACTGAATGCAGTATTCAGGTTGTTTACACTACAGTACCACTGACAGAGGCCTTTGTCACAATTTCTCTTTGAAAACTCTACTATTCCATTGTTTCCTTGTTTCAGTTATTTTCCCCTCTCTTGTCATCTCGCATTATAGCCAGGTCTAATTTGCTGTCTGCTGTCCTGCTATTTTATGTCTCTTTCAGAGTTACAGCTTCTCAGGATCCATCTTCCCAATGAATAGTTGTGATTTATTTTTTTCCAGATGTAGTATAGCTGCTGTGGAATTACTTTTTGTTTCCTGAATATCATTTGTGCCAGAGCTTTGACTTGGAAAATTAATAGAATAATATACCCTCAACCCCAGCTTCCCCTCCACTCCTCAAGCCTGAAACGTTGAGTATTAGAAGACAACTAAAGAAACAACTGAGGTTTTTTTGTTCTCTTTGCAGGAGTTGTTTAAGCTTCACGGCATCGCAGACACCTGGAATATTCTCACTGCAGCCCCAAGGGAAAAGTGACCCACATGATTAAATGCTTTGCACCATGTCACTGAGGACTGCCAGACTTGTTCTCCCTTCCTGGGTTGGGATAGGAGGTTGCTGCTCCCAGCTTATCCCCAGCGGTCTGCACCACACTCCTTGCTGGAATTTGCCAGGTAACTTCAAGTGAGCTACTGCCTAATCCTTTGCTGTCAAAATCATCCACTTCAGTTGAAGTAGGTTTTTTCTCCCTTGCTGATGTGCCCCTAGAGACCCCACTGTGAAACTTTTCCTAGAACTCATTTCTGGGAAGCAGATGCTGCTGAAGACCTTTTGGATCCCACAGCCAAAACAAAGGCAATCTGTTGTGGATTCATCCATGCATCAAATGCATTGTAGAGCAAACCAATAGAAGGTCATATCTGTTAGTCACCACTGGTTTGGCTCTCATTGAACACCAGGCTATGAGGGAGCAGGACGTGCTTGAGGCTGTCTCACTGTAGAGTGTGCTGCAGAGAGGATGTGTAGTATTGAGGCAGCAATCAAAAACAAAACTAAGGCTGTAGCTATTTTTCACCTTTCCCTTCAGTATATAAACATCTGTAGCAACATTGCTGATGTTGTCCATTTGCCTGCTTTACAGTTCTCCGAGATGATTCTGTTGACTTGAACAGGGCCACAGAAAAGTCAACTCCTCTCACACAAAGCCCATGGCAGCACATTTGCACCATGTATTGGCTTTGGTGCTGAGACCAGACATCTGTAAACTACCACTTGTCTGTGTAAAGCAGGGAGCTTTCTTTGGCAACCATCTTCTCTTTTTGCTCCAACCAAGGCTAAAAGGGAAAAAGGAGCTATTAAAGATTTTTTTTCTCATCTGCCAATCTAAACATAACACTGACCTAAACCTGGCACAACATGAAGGGCATCTCCTCTTGTTCTGTCACTCATAACCTGGGAGAAGAGACCAATCCCCACCTTGCTACAACCTCCTTTCAGGGAGTTGTAGAGAGCAAGAAGTTCTCCCCTGAGCCTCCTCTTCTCCAGACTAACCAACTCCAGTTGGTTCCCTCAGCTGCTCCTCGCAACCCTTGTGCTCTACACCCTTCAGCAGCTTTGTTGCCCTTCTCTGGACACCCTCCAGCACCTCAATGCCCTTCTTGGAATGAGTGGCCCAAAACTGAACCCAGGATTTGAGGTGTGGCCTCCCCAGTGCCCAGTCCAGAGGAAAAATATGGTCTGTCTCCTTTAAACATGTAAAAACCTCAGCGCTTTTAAATTACTGAGTAGCTCTCCAAACCTCGGCCTCACCAGCTGAGTTACACTTTCCATGTGATCACTGACTGATTGCAACTAAGTGTGGCTTTTTTCCTCTTCTTCAGGACCCCCAATTACACACTTTCCAGAAGTTTTCTGTCTGATACCTGATGTGAATGGTGACAGCCTGAACAGAGCCAACTGCATGGGGCTGTGGCTGCCAGGGGAACCTTGAACCTTGAGATCAGAATAAAATCAGCCTCTCTTTGAATGGCACATCCCCTGCTTCTGGCCTGCACCGTTTATTGGCCATAACCACCAGGTAACAAGCAACAGGATTAGAGGAAATGGGCTCAAGTTGCACCAGGGGAGGTTCAGATTGGATCTTAGGAACAATTTCTTCCTTGCAAGAGTGGTTAGGCATTGGCACAGGCTGCCCAGGGCAGTGATGGAGTCACCATCCCTGGAAGCATTCAAAAACCATGTAGATGTGGCACTTGGTGACATGGTTTAGTGGTGACTTGGCAGTGTTAGGTTAACAGCTGGACTTGATAATCTTAGAGGTCTTCTCCAACCATAGTGATTGATGATTTCTTTATCTGTATCTCGGTGTGAAGGCAAATTTTCAGCCCAAAAAATGCGAGGGGCGCCTGGCGGCAGGTCCAGCATCTCTCGGCCGAGTGGCATCTACTGCAGGATGGGGCTGGGAGAGGGACGAGGAGTGAGGCTGCCCCAGGAAGGGCCTCCGGAGCTCCTCCATCCTTTCCTTTCCCTTTCTTTCGCTAAAGGTCGCAAGAATTTAAACTTCCTGACTCTAGCGGGACGGCTCTGGGCGGGCTTCCCCCGGGAGGCCGGGGGAGGGCAGCCCCCGAGCCGGCTTGGCTCTGCCCTGCCCGCTCGCCTTTTGTCTCTGCTGGGAGGAGCCAGCAAGAGGCAGACTGTAAAAATAAAGGCTGGCCGGTAGCCAGGAAGTGTAAAATCCTGCCCGGGTCGGTGGCAAATTTCGCCAGAGCGCGGCGAAGCCGCAGCGCGACCGGTCCGGCGGTGGCCGCGGCGGGGAGCATCTGGCGCCTGCATCTCGGCGCGGTGAGTGCGGGAGGCGCCGGCGGGGGCTGGCCCCGCTCGGAGCGGGCTGGGGATCGGCAGCGGTTCTGCTCAACCTTCTGTACCCTGCCCTGCCCGCGGAGGCAGCGGGGCCCGGGCGATACTGCGGGCACCCACCGAGCGCTGTCAGCCGTGCGAAGGAGATGTTTACCGGGGGGTGGGGGAGGAGAGGCGAGCGGGCTGAGCCCCAGAGCTCCCTGTGCTGCCATAAAACCTGGGTAAGTTCTCCATTTAATTTAAAAACATTAAAAATAGACCCTCTGGCTCCTAGCACTGCCGAGTGAGTAATTTCCAACCCAAATGTCTCTGTCTAACCCTTCCCCCAAGGAGACAACAATTCTGAAACCCTGTGTGTGTGTGAAGTGAAAGAGGTTTTTCTCCCCTCGTTCTCTAAATAAATCGAATTAGCTTCTAGCCATTGCAAGAGGAGACAAAAGCTGTGAGTAGCAGGCTGCCTGCTTGAAAGGGTAGCTCCATCCCTTTCTTTTACCTCTTTCTTCCATCGGGGCTTCCCCCCACCATGATGCCAATGGCGTTTCCCCGATGAGCACTTACAGTCCCTAGGAATACTTACAGTCCCTAGGAATACTTACAGCCCCTAGGAATACTTACAGCACTTGCTGCTTTTGTGGGCATAATCAGCTACTCCATTCCTTCAACCACCAAACCTGTCCCCTGCCACCACCTTCTTTCCTGTGGGACAACCACAGCTAAGCACCGTGCCAGCAGTGACTCCAGGGCAGGGAGCTCCTGGCTGGTTGTGCTGAAAAGACTAGCCTAAAGCACAGCTATTTTTGTGGCTTTTTTTCTGCTTTTTCCAGTCATATGATGATTTGTGGATGTAAGTGGGCTGTCTCCACCAGAGGGATTTTTTTGTTTGTCAGCAACAAGTGCCAAGCATGTTTAGAAGCCATGCTGTAGTTCTGTGGTATGAAAGGTTTTAGTTAGGCAGAACTCCTGATACCTGGGTTAATGTGCAAGAGGTGTTTGCATCTTGCATGCACATACAGCATTCTATGCATATTTAATGTGTATACCCATAGATCTTATTTTGTGGTGAGGCAGCATGTACAGGACACAGAAGCTGATGTGTGGATTACATAGTAATTTTTTTTTTAAAGCAGATGCCACAGTCCAAGTGTGCAGTAGTCTCTAGTGGTATAGATAGATCTCTGGAGACAAGACATTGAGCTCCCCTGATAAACTGGAACTGGAAAACCACCTAGCTAGGGGTAAAATCCTGTCCTCTAACCCCTGTAAAGAGCTATGCTAGCATTTTGGCAACAGAAAATTACCTATGGCTGAAAATATGTGCAGTAAGTTATGCCGTTTTACAGCCATATGAAAGGGGTTAGGTGTGGGACGGTGATCTGTGGTAGCAATCCAAATCTAATGGCATTTCTACCAGGTACGTGGAGCATCACTATGTAAAAGCACTTGCATTCTTGTTTTTTTTTGTTTTTGCAGTTTAGATTCAGTTTCTCTTAAAGTTATTGACATTTTTTTACAGCCAGGAGAGACTATTGTGATTGATTGACCTGTCACATAGGGTGCAAAGTGCTAAGAGATTCCCACAGAAGGTTTGCCTCTTTTCTTTGAGTTATAACATGTAAGAGATTCATGAATGTAAAAGTGCTACCCAAGGACTGGACTAAAAAAAACAAAAACGATTCACTTGTCTTGCAAATCATAAGACGAGGCAGACTTCACACCCCAGGGAAAAGACAATTTCGCAGTGATGTAAGAAAAGTTATGCCTTGGTACACAGTTCACAGACAGCATTCTTGTTAAGATCTTGGTGCCATAGACTTCTGTAACCTATCAGGAGGAAAATTCTTGGACGTGGGTCAAAAAAGGAGCTGTTGTTTGGTGAAGCTAGAAGGAAACTTTTCCAGAGGCAGATAATTCTGTGATTGTCTCTGACAGGGGTGTTCTGAATCTCTGATTGAAATAGCTATCAAGTCAGGTATGGTGCATTGCACTGAATCCTACATGGATGCTACCTCAAGTTGACAGTGCCAAGGGTGGGCAGGGAAGTTCAAGCCTAAAAAGGAGTCTTTTTCGCTATCCCAGTTTAATAGCAATATTTCCTTTTGGCAGCTTTACAGCAGAGTTGGCAGTTTCATATTTGTCTTCAGCCTTCAAGATAAAGTTCTCTGTAATTATATTTATGGAGTGTGTTTATGGGCTCTCTGATTGCAGCCGAGGCTCTGATGTAGCTTCCAACAGTCACTTTGCAAGTTCAGCTGGAGCACAGGTAGTGTTTACTGACTACTCAGTCCCTTTTGGAAGAATTACAATTCCTTAAATTTTCAGCAACCAAAGATGCAGAATAGGTGTCATATTTAACCTTTTATTTGTCAAATAAGTTCATGTAGCTTCCATTCTTCTGGAAAGAGTGAGAGAATGGGACTTGAATCCATTATCAATGGCTTAGAAGAGGCATAAGGCAAATAAGTAGTAGAATGATATATGGGGCTAAGCGTAACTCAGAAGGTGGAAGGTTGTGCAGAGGACTTCAGCAAAAAGCTGGTTTATACTATAGCTGGCTGAGGCCAGGCTGTGATGTATGAGCAGACTACTTAACTGCCATGTTGTGTAGCCTGAGGGTGAAGAATGTGGGGTATATTTATGTTTTAACAACAACAGGAGTGTGAAAACAAAAAACAGAGGTAGAGGAGTAAGTATGAAGTGCAAGAAAGCACAAAGGTGATTGTCATTCTAGTTGCAGCAGAGGAAGTTTCTAAAATAATGGCAGTTGCTGATGTTTTGTTTGATTTTAGTGAAGTGTATGCTGCATGGTTTCTGATCAGCATTCCTAGCAAATTAAATGTGTTGTTACATCTAGACATTTTGCTTTTGAGAGTGTGTTCTCCCCCACCTCCATGCCCCTGCCTGGCATCTGTAAGAAAGCATCCCTCTGGCTCTCCCTTGTTTGTTCCCTCTTGTAACTTTATGAATGAGTTTATGGATTTCTCCACATTTGACCAAGGAATGAAAGTGCTAAAAGGATAAAATATCTCTGAGCTTTGTGAAAATGTTGAAGGAGGAGTTCTTGGGGGGGAGGGGGGTTATCCCTTTCTGCACCTGTGAAATTCAGGAGAGCGCATGACTGGGGGAGAACGGGGCTTGTTTATTTCTGCTGCTCAGGTAACTGCCAAATAATAACAGTTAACTTGTTGAGCAGCTATGGCTTTAATTCCTTTTAAGTACAAGCCAACAGCTTTTCTGTATACTAAGCAAAAGTTCTGTGGTGTCTACAGAATGTTTTATATACTTCGTAGTTTATTTTGAATGAGTTAATACACTTAGTTCCTGGATTTTCTAGCAGTTGGTATTTTGGAGTTACTGGAAGCAGGCTCAAGCTGCTGAGTTAGTTTCTGGGTTTGAAAACCCATTTGTTAATTCAATCCAAAGGCTTTTTCTGCAGCCAAAAGTTTGATGGCTTACTCATACTTGTGTCACTCAAGTGATACATTCCTGGCCTGTTTTGCTGCAGTTCGAGAGGCACTTAATACTGCATCTACTAAATGCTAGTCTTGACAGTGGACGAAAATAACTATTTATATGTGTGTTATCTTTTTTTCTTATTTTCATGCTATGGCTTGTTCCTATATTGCTGTACCGGCTAAAAGTCATTCCAGTACTCAGCAAAGTTCAAGACTGGTAGGCTTGGGAATAACAGAAGCCACTGAACTGGGGTCTGAGCTCCCTGGAATACTGCTTTGCTATTAAATCAGTTGTGGTTTTTAGAGTGTAGCTGCTTGAGTAAAGGCTTGCTATAGAACTGAAGACAAAGCAATGGTGGTTTTAACTCTGGAGTCTTGGTGGGTGAAATTCAACAGAGGGATGCAGAGAAGCTTGCTGCTTAAAAAATCTTTGCTGGTTGCCGTGGACGATGACAGCCCTGCACTGAGTTGATTTTGAGAGGATGGTTACTGTAGCTGTCACTGATACAACTTTATGGAATGCCTAAAAAACTCTGCTGCTTTCATTTAATCAGAAAAGGGTGATAGAGCTATGCTTTCCCCCCGGCTCTTATCCCTTCCTCTGCTGAATGAGACTCTTAATTAACCAAAGAGGTTGTGTTTTTTCAGTCCCAGTCCAGTCCATCAGTTTTGTGATTCTGAAACTCTGCTATGTTACTGCTTCCTGCCTGCCATAGCTTGGGTTTTGGTGTGGTAGTTGCTTATGCAAGGAATACAATTTGCTTCAATCAGATTAAATCAGTTGTCAGTCCATCTAATTCAAGTTTGTCTCTAGCTTCACACTGATTAGCTGAGTGATTCTGTTGAGGTTTTCTTCTCTATTTTCCACCCAAGCATTTCAGAGTGTTTTGCAAACCTGTAGCGTCTTTTCATAGCCATAACCATTTTCTCCATTTTTGAATAATGTGAGTCCAAAGAATTAGTAATGTTTTTGAAGTAACACAGAAAACCTGTGATAGAGAACAAAATAACTTTGTTGTCTTAGATGCTACGCTATATTACAATATTTCTTTGTCTGTATGTTCTTTACTATGGCCTAATCTCTTTAGCTCATATTGAACTTCATTTTTTAATGAAGAATTGTACTATCAAGTGTATAGTTGTGAAGCAGCAGTCTTATTTCTAGCTCCAAAGGGATTGCAGTGGTCTCTGAATTACAGAGAAGCCTCTCAGACCATGATAGGATATGAGAAGTTTTCTCCCCTCTTTTTCTCATCTATTTCCTCTCACTCTAAGCAGAATTTCACTTTGAGTTTCAAGTTTACTTTAACCTCAGGAACTCAAAGCATAACTAAATGGAAACCACTGTTTCTTTTCAGATGTTATGTGAATTTGTTTGAGATGTACTATGAATAAAGGCATTATTTGTGTCCAGTTTGGAGAAGAAATATGCAAAAGATGGGGGAGGAAGGCAGGGATGGTAGGGTCTCATTTGTAGAGATAGGGGAAGATAGGGAAGGTGGAATCTTGTTTTGAGTAGCCCAAGAGTAGCAGTGAAATTGTTTGGTATGTGAGTGCATTACCAGAGTGCCAACACTTTTTACAGAGAGGGCTGTTATCCCATGCTCTATTGATAAAACTTCTTTTACATATTTCATCTCAATAGTTAAAATCTATCCAATTGCATGAAGGATATGTGAGACCAGTAGAACGTCTCTAGACTGTTTGTAGGCCACCAAGTTGCTGTCTTGATAGTGGAGTAGCCCAGCAGAAGATTAATAGTGAAAAACAATTGACACCTTTTGGTATTGAGTCAGCTTTGGAAAGGAGAGGTAGAGCAGATGAATTGTTGTTCTCTCAAACTCCATGGAATAATTTGAGAAGCTTCATTAAAGCAGCTGAGAGAGATATTTTTGTTTGGTGAAGAGAATCCTGGCTTGGGAGGTAGACAGTCTGGATAAGTCACTTGATGGCTTTGCAACTCTATTTCCTCAGCCAGAAAATTGAGATAATTATTTTTACTCTTGTTAGCAATCCTTCAAGAGCCCTTGATGAAAGGAGCATTTTGAAGGACTGAGGCTCATCCACCTGAGGCTCAACTTGCCTGGGATACCTCAAGGCTTTCCCGTGGGGCAGGCAGGCAACCCCAGCAGTGCTGGGAACTGGCAGGAGGTGTTCAGTGGGGCTACAGGTAATGTGCTTTGGCTGACTGAAGTCCTTTATTTCTATCTGACATTGAACCTCTCTCCTGTGCTAAGGATTTCAGAGGTGGACCCAGCACTGCAGGTGAAGTCTTCCCAGAGCAGAGGATGCGAATCCTTTCCCTTGACCTGCTGGCCATGCTGCTAGAGATGCAGCCCAGGACATAGTTGGCATTTGGGCCATGAGCACACATATGAAAGGATGAGGGTGTAGGAAGGACCATGTCATGCCTTGAGATTAGGCCCCAGACTGCCTCCAAAATTTTTGACACTTCTGCTTTGAATAACTTCTGACATACATCTAAGACACAGCTTCTGATGAGTATTAACCGGAATGAGCCTTTGTTAGTTATTGAATAGATCTTGAAATTAGTGTAAAGTAGGGTTGGTGCAAGTTTTCCTCTAAGAAGCAAACCCAATAGTAGTTTTTGCTGCCCTGTCGCATCCATTAGTGGCTGTTCCCGTTGGTTTGAGTCTGGCAAAAGAGGCACCCAAAGAATTCACAATGTTCTTTTGTTAAATCTCAGTTACCATGGGCTTTTTGTTTGTTTGGCCCAGGATTATCATGAAGATTCATAATTTGGAGGAATTATTGCCAACCCTTTCTTTGGGTTATTCTTCAGCAAAGCAAGAGAAATGGAGTTGCCTGATCTTGCTTTTCCTCCAGCCAGCCAGACGTATTGTGGTCTGTTCATGGAATCATTTTATAATGATTTTATAATGATTTCTCTGTTGTTTTTTGTGGCTAATAGGAAACAAATTCCTAGCTTGATGACTCTCAGGGTTTTATAAATGCCTGGATCTGTGTGTGTTGGAAAAGGATTTGTCTCTGTGCTTGATTCTTCTCTTTAAAGATTCAGATTAATCCATAAAGTGTTTACTCAGATGTGATAAGTGGATGACATTACATTGTTGTCAGATTGACTCATCGCCCTGCTTTGCTCTCCCTGTTGAGGACATTGACTACCAGCTCTGAAGAGTTTGCTCACTCAAAGACTTGAGTTTTAAACAGATGACATACCTCCTTTGGTAGAGATCAAAATGATTTTGGTGTCTGGGTTTTGAGATGATAAACAAGCATAAGAGAAAAATTATTAAGGTTGGAAAAGACCCCCAAGATCATCAAGTCCAATCATTGACCCAACACCCCCATGCCACTAAACTATGTCACCAATTGCCACAGCTACATGGGTTTTGAACCTCTGACAAGCTTCTTGCCAAAAATTATGTGGAGGGTTATTAAATTAGATAAGGAGATTGGGGAATGCTTTAGCATCTTCCAGCTGGCAAGCTGTTTGAAATGCCCTGATGCCTTGTAAAACATTGTCCCAGCAGCTGGAGCATGTGGCAGAGAGAGATTGTCTTGGTGTGGCCATATCTCCTATGGAGTTCCTGCACTTCAGCTTCCAGGTCTTTGTGCCTTGTATAATCAGTGGTGGGAGTGTTGCTTGGTAGCCAGAACATGCTGCACCTCGGTGTCTCCCTTCACTTTGTTTAAAAGGAGGGAAAAAAGAATTCTTTCGCTGCAAACCTTTTTCTAGTTCTGTGGTTGATAAATAATAGGATTGTGATTCTCAGAAGCAGGTTTTATTTTGTGGTTTTCTAAAACGCTTGAATCTTAAGGAAAGGAGACTGTAAATGTGAGAGAGTTTGGACTGAAGGCCTCTAGGAAGCCAGTGTGTTTTTCTGACTATTTCTGTGTAATTCTGTGAGAGTTTTCACAACAAAATGAAGAGGAAAACTGTTACTTGCTATACTCAGCATTTTGCTAAAAAACATTCATTCCCGATAGTTAAAATAGCCTGAATACCACAAGGGCTTCTTACTAACCTATAACTGTGTTAATACCTTTCTTGCCACATGGGTAGTTCCAGCAAAACACAAAAAAATGGCCCATTGCAGAATATACACCATGGACACTGCCAACTAACTGCTAATGCACTTTCCCTATGCAAAGGAAGCAGCAGTTACAAGGCTGCCTGGCTTTGCAGGAAACATTCAAAGGAAACTAATTGCTGTGAAAGGAAAATCTGGTCTGATGGCACTGTTTGATTGGGTTTGGGTGCTTTGTTGTACCTTCAGGTGCACAGGACCTGCAAACTACTTGTGTCAAAAGTCTGTTTTCTAGTAAACACTGTGTTACTTTGAGTTTTAGGAAACTCTGGAAATAGTTCAAGTAGGGTATGGGCATGGAGAAAGAATGGTCCTTCTCACAGATTTTGGCATTTCCAGTGCTGGTAACACAAGGATCAGTTCTGTTTGGATACCATTTGGAGGCTAGCCTGCCTACAAATTACCAGTTTGCTGTGCCTGCCATTTAACAAGTAACTGATTTAGAAAAGAGAAATTTCTATCTTTGGATCCTGAAGAAATGAAAACTAGTCTCTGAATCTGATCCTAAAGCTGAAGATCTTGTCTTAAATTCATGCAGAGGTTGGCTTGACAGTAACACAGGATTGTAGACTGGAGTTTGGGGAGGGAGGGTGAAGACAGATGTCTTACCTGCTCTTCACAGACAAGAGCCTGTCCCTATCTGTTTGGGTAACTTTAACAGAGATTAACACAAGCAGAAACAGGCATGTTCCCTTGGTAAGAAGTGTTCAGGAAATCTGTTGTGGGTCCCTGTGTAATGCCAGTCTTCTGCTGTTGTGGAATCAGTCACATAAATCCATAGCCCAAGTTCAGGGGAGACCTTTGTGATTATGGGGTTTTACTGCTTGCAGAGAATGGGCCAAAGAATCTCCTACACAAACTTAAAATCTATGTATATTAAGGTACACAGGTTGTTCTCCTGATCTACATTTCTGAATTTAAGCTTTCCTCTTGCAACTCATATTAATATAATTGCAGCTTTGTATAATTATTTCATTGGTGGGGATAAAGACAGTTGTCTGTGCTTCCAGTACCTGGAATGATGACAGGAGGAGGCTTGTGGGCTAGCACAGACATCTTAACCACTGCTTTCTAGCCCTGTTAAATGCCTCCAACTCATCTAAAGTAACACATTGCATTTTATAGCTCTGAAAAATGTGTGTTATTTGCCCTGTGTAAAAATTGTTAAGCTAAAAATTTTACTGCATTGCTGGGAGAAGTCACTCATTCATCTCCTCATGCTGTCAGCTTTGCATCTTGGAGATCATAACCCTTGGCACAAGCACTTGTTTTGCAACAGAAATATCTGTTAGGCTTGTGCTTTGTCTCCCAGACACCTTTTGGTACATTGTGAGAAAACCCTGCCTTCAGCTTGCTGAGGTGCTAGAGCTTTTCTTCTTCTGATGATTTCTGATGTGGTTACAAATGCCAATAGAGAAACTGCTGGCAGGTTGACAATATGTGGGCAATGTCACATGAGCTGTTATTTCAAAACAAACTCAGAGGACACTGTTGATTTGTATTTATGTGGTTTTATATAATCATTTATGTTGGAAAAGACCTCCAAGGTCATCAAGTCTAACCACTGACCCAACACCTCCATGCCACTAAACCAAGTCACCAAGTGCTGTGTCTATGAATTTTTTGAACTCCTCCAGGGATGGTGGCTTCACCACTGCCCTGGGCAGCCTCTTCCAATGCCTAATCACTCTTGCAGGGAAAAAAAAAAATCCTAATATCCGACCTAAACCTGGCACAACTTGAAGAGCATCTCCCCATGTGCTATCACTAGTAACCTGGGAGAAGAGACCAACCCCCACCTTTCCACAACCTCCTTTCAGGGAGTTGCAGAGAGTGAGAAGGACTCCCCTGAGCCTCCTCTTCTCCAGACTAACCAACTCCAGTTCCCTCAGCTGCTCCTCACAACACTTGTGCTCTAGACCCTTCAGCAGCTTCACTGCCCTTTTCTGGACATACCCCAGCACCTCAATGCCCTTCTTGGAGTGGGGGGTCCAAAACTGAACCCAGAATTTGAGGTGTGGCTTTAGCAGTGCCTGGTCCAGGAGGACAATCCCTGCCCTAGTCTTGCTGCCACACTGGTGCTGATGCAAGCCAGGATGCTGTTGGCCTTCTTGGCTACCAGGGCCGAGAAGTTAGGACTTTTTTTTTTTTCCTTCTTGGAACAGAGCAGCTGCAGAATCAACAGCTTGCTGCCCTCTTAAGCAACAGTAGTCAAGGTTAAGCTGATGTCATGAAAGACTGGGGTTTGTCATCTCCAAAGGCAGCCAGGAGTTGTCTAAAACCAGAAAATATTGCACTTGTAGCCATGTCCCTGTTCCACAAAGAACTATGCAAATTGTAGTTAATTTGTGGGGGAATAACAGCTGTATTTATTTCTGAATAGCACCCAGAATGATAGTACCGTGTGTATCAGTATCTAAAAAAGGAGGTGTTTACTCTGTGTTTTCTCCTTTAACTTCCTCAGCAGCAGGGTGGGTGGTGTCTGTGGCACAGCAATGACTTGTGAGGGCTTTATGATTGTTGATCAGAGTCTGACAAGGCCCTGCTGAGGTCAGGTAGCGAAGTGAGCTCAGCATAAAGTGGGGATGGTCTGGTGGGAAGAAAGCTCTTCTCTTGCGTGTAAAAGAGTTAGTTCTACTAGCAGGAGTGGAAGGATTTTGCTGAAGCTTTGCGCTAGTCAAATTAGAAGCACTGTGCAGATACACAGCATTTCTTTGGCTGACCATCTCTCTTTTCACCCCATGTTGAAGATGTAGTGGAAAAAAGAAGATTTTGCTTTATATCTTTTGTCTGCAGTTGACTTTACCCATTTGGTGTTTTTTTTCATCCTCCTGTCCTTTCTCCCACATTTCCATTCTCCAGACTGCTAACTACATCTACTGCTTCTATTCGTCTGAAGTGGGAAGCTTTTGAAGTACAGAGGCTTTGCCAAAGTTGGGGTTTTTTTTGTGGTTTTTATCCAAGCTAACTTCTTCTCTTTCTGTGGTTTACTTGGGGCTACATATCCGTCTGTATGGAGACAATGATCAGAAAGGAAAATAGGGGCATTTTCTGTTTGGCTTAGCAATTATTTCTCATTCTGTGGAAAACAAAACAAACATAGAAGTCCTGCTTACTCTCAAAATATCTGGTTGTCACTTGCAGAAGGTCCACATTGTGTCCTTTTTGGACTGGTAAGGAGTGGGTTTATTCCCTTGCACACCACTTCTCAAAACAGAAAAAAGCAGCACTGTATTTTTCTGTTCATCTTTTCTTTCATTGTTCATCTTTTGTTCTTTTCTGGTGAAACAGTTTTCTCTTTCTGCAGTTTCTACTACTCTATACAGGCTGAATGACTAACTGTGTTTAAAGGTGTTTGTAAAGTGCCTCTGGCAGAAGAGTTTAGGCATCTCTGTTCTTGCATCTCTGCTATTGGAAATGGAAAGAGAGACCATACTTATATCCCTGGCTGGCTGTGGTGGGTCATTATTTAAGGGGCAAGATGGTAAAGGGGGTTGCTGTTGAGGAACTCTGGAATAACAGGTTGCCCAAAGAGGTGGTAGAAGCCCAATCCCTGGAAATATTCCAGGTCAGGTTGTCTGGGGCTCTGAGCAACCTGCTCTTGTTGAAGATGTCCCTGCTAACTGCAGGGGGGTTGGACTAGATGACCTTGAAAATTTCCTTCCAACCCAAACCATTCTATGATTCTGTGATAAAATTTGCCCAAATTTGCTGTTAATGGGATAGGATATTTTCACTCCTCCCTTCTCTCTCTTGCCCTTTTCCTCTCTCTTTGCTTTGCAGGACTGCATCAATTCCTTCATCATCTGGCACTTCGTGTCCATGCCACAGCCAGACACCATGGGAAACTGCTAGTCCAAGGCTGACTCTTTGCTTTTCCTGCAGGCTGAGTCCTTGGCTTTGAAGACTCATTGAGGTCCCTGAGATTGACACCTGGACCTCCAAGAGAAGATACTTTCTGCCAGCCCTGCTCCATGCCACCTGACCCTATGACTGGAGGATTCACTGTAGCTCTATCCTTTTCTCTTCAGTTCCACAAGATGGGTTCCTTCAGAAGGCCCCGACCTCGCTTCATGAGCTCCCCAATCCTCAGTGACCTGCCACGCTTCCAGGCAGCCCGGCAGGCTCTGCAGCTCAGCTCCAACTCTGCCTGGAACAGGTGAGCCGGACTCATGCCAGCTGAGCTCTTGCCCTGCAGCAGCCCTATGATAAGGCCCATGCATGTCTGAGCTTTGTGCTTCAGACCAGTTATGGCTAACTTGCTTCTTTAGAAGCATGCATGAATTTTGGCATGCCCAAACTTTGCCAGAAATGAAAGACTCTGTAGACGTAGTAGTGTTCTGCCTTGATTTTGGCCCACATTCCTAGTACTATAATAAAGGCCAGTTTCTTAGTGTGTAGCAGGCATTGATTTGCATATTAAGAAGCTTTTACCACAGGCAAGTTCCTCTGACAACTGCTAAGCTTGTGGCTTCTACCAGCACTTCCTACTGACACCCAAATCCTGACTACACTGATGTCATGCAGCAAGGGCAATTGGAAAAACAATGTCCTAATTAGATGTCCTAATCTGATCTAATAGTTTGCTCCTACCAAAAATGGGGATTGCCCCCTTCCCTTCTGCCACTTAGCACCAGCTCTGCACTCTGCAGACCCCTCTCTCAGACCCCTGCTGACCTAGCTCAGCTTACTAATGTCATACAGAGGTAGCCCAGCAAAAACATCAGAGTTTTGTGCCAGGATAGTAAGCTGAGGTCCATGAAGTGTGCAAATGCCATAACTGGCCCACAGAAGGGAATGCCCATGAAGGGAATGATATCTCCTCTTGTTAGCCACAGCGAACCTTTAGACCTACTAAACTATCTTGTATACTGTCACTTTATGACTTCCTCTGTGCTGGTGAGAGTATGAGTATAGTAGAAGATCCTCCAACAGCATCTTAAAATCTTTAACAATGCTGACAGTTGGGTCTGAGTGAGGTGATGCTGGCTGCAGAATGTCTTCCAGCACAACCAGGGTCCTACCAGATGCAGCAGTTTGGGTGGTTCCTGCTAGCACTTACATTGGATAATGCAGGGTGGTGTGTTTGGCAGATACTGCCAAAAATCTATGTCTCCTCATAGCAACCAACCTACAGCACACAGCAGAGATGTCCTAAACAATTGTGTTAAAGATATATTTGGTGTGAACTTGTTCTTTTGAACAGTGTCCCCGTAATGACTTTCCTTCACTTACTCCAGGCACAACTTGAGGTTGGTTCTACTCCGTCTCCCATGAGAGATGTGGATAAATAAGGGTGATGATTTCCAGGGGAGAGAGGGGAAGTATTTAAGTGCAATTAACCTCTCCACTCCATTATAACCACTCAGCTTTTGGCAGCTGGCTCACGTTGTGCTCTGTATTAAATCATCCTGGTGGCTGTTATTTATGGACGTTGTACTGTCTTATTTCTTTTCTGACAGTGTTCAAACAGCAGTGATAAATGTGTTCAAAGGAGGAGGCTTGCAGAACAATGAACTTTACACCCTCAATGAAAATATCAGGTAGGTTGCTGAAATGCATGAGAAGGGATTTTTGTTGCTGCTAATTTGATGTTTACTTGGGTTTGTTCCCCTACAGAACTGCAGTTAGATACTAGGATATTAGTGGGAGGAGCAGGGATCAAAGCAGTCTTAAGCACAGCTTTGGGGTTTCAGGCTATCGTACTTTTTTGCTTCTCAGAACTGTGGAGTGTTTAAAATGAAAGCAAAACACAGCATTTCATTTAAAAGCTTAATCTTTATGTGATGATTACAGAGCAAGACCTGAAAACACGACCACTAAAGATAAAACTGAGAGCCTAACAAACATTTTCTAACACTGATGCTACTGATGATTAGAAGTATCACTTTTTTAAAAGCGGTTTCATGATTATCTGTGGTTTCATTCTGATTATTTGGAAAGTTTGGTTAGTGATAGATAGGACTGTAGAGTCGATAAAGAACAATTTATTATTGCCTTGGTTCCAAGTGCTGCTAAGAGAAATATTGTCAGAGCTCGGGGATGTAGTTCCTCCTCCCTCTCTCCCTCTACATCCCATATTTGTTCATCATGAATACTGTCACAGAGGTCTCTACTTCTCCTTTTGTATGTCCCCCCAATCCCTGTTGCATTTTTCCTGTGTGCCAAGATTCAAACTGGGCTGAGCATGTGCTAAGCAGCAATCTCAACTACCCCTTTCCCTGCTTTCAAAATAAATGCAGCTTGCATAAGACTTTGTCCTACTTGGTCTGGTCTCAAAGGTGAAGGTTTAATATAATTCCTTTTGAGGGTTGAGTGAGGGCAGTGTCTCATGCTTTAACAGTATTTTACTGTGCTGAGGTCAGAAGTCCTCAAGAAGAGCCTCTGGAGAGACCTTATTGCAGCCTTTCAGTACTTAAAGGGCCTAGAAGAAAGATGGGGACAGATTTTTCAGCTGAGCCTGTTGTGACAGAACAGGGAGTGATGGCTTGAAACTAAAAGGAAGATTCAGATTAGATATAAAGAAGTTTTTAACACTAGAGGGTGATGAGACCCTATCCCAGGTTGCCCAGAGAGGTGGTAGATGTCCCATCCCTGGAACCATTCCAGGTCAGGTTGTTTGGGACTCTAAGCAACCTGATTTAGTTGCGGATGTCCCTGCTGATGGCAGGGGAGTTGAACTAGATGACCTTGAAAGGACCTTCCCAAACCACAGTATTCTGTGATTCTACTTGGAACAGTCTTTAATTCTCCATGGCATGAGTATTTCTGTAGGTGAAAAGAAAAATAGATGTTCTAAGACTTTGGCAGCACCCTAACCCACAATCTGTTGGAGCACCTCTGACTTTGATGGCTCATCTGCCAGGCTGTTGCCCTCTGTGGTGCCTGCAGGTCACCAGGCAGAATAGCCGTGTTGCCTGGTCTTGGCCCCAGTGGCTGGACCATGCTCTCTTCATGTTGGTTACCAGAGTGGGTCTAGACTGTCAAGAGCTGGATGAAGAACAGGAAATTCTTTGTGAATTATGTCTGCTTTGTTAGCAGTGCTGATAGTGGGAGGGAAAATGCCCTCTATCACCAAGAGGCACTACCAGGCAGCACTTGGAAACACTCACCTTGAAATATGTGATTAATGTTGCTGCAGGTGCCCCAGGCATTGGTTACATCTCCAAATGTCATTCTCTAAATAGCCCACTTGAACATTCAAGTAGCTCCTTGATGTCCATCTAAGGAGCAAAGGACATGCATCTGCGTGGATGTTTGTTTGCACACCTGCAGCCTCGAGCTTGGGACTCTTGATGTAGCTGCCAACACAGTGTTAGCTCTGTGTGCATGAGGTGAATCTCTATGATGACACCAGGCAAAAAGCCAGAACTGACAGGTGGCCAACTCTTGGGTGCCATTAGGTCAAACTGGTGTATTTTCCTTCTCTGTAGTTCTCCATTGAGCTCCTTGGTGGAAGTTAGCAAGTGCAGTGCTTGAAGAGACTCACAGGTTCTGCACAGTGAGAAATGCAGGAGAGTTTTAAAGTAGGACAGTAATGACAGGAGCAGGAGACAAGCAGGTGGGAACATTTGGCTCTGGATTGCTGCCACCAAGTTTTCATCTTGCTGGGATTTGATATCATCTCACCGAATACTACTTTTTTTTTCTCTGCTTTGCAAGTCAGTTGTCACAGCAAGAGGAAGTGTAAAAAATGCCATCAAGAGATGGGTTATCAGGAAGCAGGAGATGACCTGTCCATGATTAGGAGGAGATCCCTCCCTTGGGTACAGCCTCCATTTGCTGGTATACCTGCATGAGGCAGAGTCTCACTGCAGGCTTTTCAGTCAGCTACTGGAGAGCCCTCAGGGTTCTGCTGAAGCTGGTGGAAGAGCTTATAGTAAAGGCACCCCCAAAGTGTTACCTGGTTTATCCATCTCATAGTGATGGAAATGTGCTTTGGGATGGGTGGGGTGAATATAACCTCTCAGAGAGAAAGGGTAATGACACCCAGCCAGAGAACTGGATGGTCTCTAGTTGAAATGCCATCTTCAAGCACTCTGGCTTATACTTCACCTTGGTGAGAAGCAAAACTCTTAGAACAGCAAAAAAATTGCTAAGTTTTGCAGTGGAAAGGGTTAGGCCCCTTTTAAATTTTAGGTAGAATTTACTGCTACAGAATTGATGCTCACAGTCACTGAAGGCTGAAAGTGCAAATGCTATGAAAGACAAAAGGGGAGAGACTTTTTAAGTGGTCAGACTGTGATAGGACAAGGGGGAATGGTTATAAGCTGAAGGAGGGGGAATTTAGATTGGAGATTATGAGGAGGTTCTTTACCTGGAGAGTGGTTAGGCACTGGAACAGGTTGCTCAGAGAGGTTGTGGATGCCCCATCCCTGGCAGTGTTCAAGGCCAGGCTGGATGCGGCCCTGGGCGATCTGGTCTAGTGATTGGCATTCTTGCTCAGTGTGGGGAGGTTGGAACTAGATGATCTTTAGGGTCCCTTCCAACCTGGCCATTCTATGATTCTATGAACTTTGTGAGCTGTTTTTTCCTTTTAATGCTTCCTCTGATGTAAAACAATTCTGATTTTTATACTGCAGTTTTGAAATGTCAGTATCTATTGGAATTTAAAACTTTTCTCACACCCTGATTTAAAATCCAACAGAAGTATTTGTTTAGACTGGCCTTTGTCTCCATGGATTTGAAACACCTCTTGTTAAATATCTACAATTTATTTCTTGAAAAATATGCCTTTTTTTTTTATTTTTCTTCAAATGCAATTGTCATGGGGAAGCCACAGCTTCTGCTTGTGTGTTTACTTCATTGCTCTTCTCCCACTGTCTACTTTGAAGAGAAAAGGAAGTACAGAATTAGGGAGATATACTGTTTTCAGTGAAATGAAAGGCACCTTTGTTTAAACAAAAAGCAGAAATAATTATAAACTTCAAACTAAGTAAGTTGTCTCCCCAACTTTCTGTGCATCCAGGGGGTAAATGGAGGTTTGAGTTTTGGTTTCTTTGCTTGTTCTAGGTGTGTGGCTTATAAATAGAAGATTTCAAGGAAACTATTTAATTCCCTCATAATACAAGAAGAGCAGAATATATACTTAAATGTAAAAGAAATTAACTGTGATCAAAATGACACATTCAGCTATACTTAGGTTTCTTTGCTATGACTGGTAGTAAAGTGCAGATATAGCTGTAAGAAATGACCAGCAATGGCTGTTCCTTGATGGCTGCTTTCCTTCTGTCTACAGACAGCTGCTGAAGAGTGAGCTTGGATCCTTCATCACAGATTACTTTCAGGTATTACATGATTTGCTTGCTTTCTTTGGAGGTTTGCTCTCCTCAGCTTTTTAGCCTATAAAAAAAAATTAGGACTCCTTTTTACATGCATGTGGCCTACAAGTCCCTTTTTTGTTTTACTGCAGAAGATGATGAAGGTACTGCATTTTTAGTGTGGGCCACATACCTTTGGGAGTAACCATGTTTATGGGTGTATATGCTAAACTGAGGATAATATTCCTTTGTGCCTAAAGGCTGCTAGTAGCTTGCCAAGGTCAAGAAGGAATTTGCTTGAGCTTTATGAAGAAGATGAGATACCTTTTCATAGTTATTTTTCACCATATTTCTCTAGTCTAGAGAACTCAGGAGTAGGTTTTCTGCCACAGAACCCGTCAAAGGGGAAGAGAAAAGATGACAGCTGTCTATTTGGGGAAGGGAGGGGAGAGAAGAAAGTCCCTTTTAGCAGGAAATCAACCTGGGTGCTGTTTGCCTTGGAGTCCTACAAATATAAGTGCAATCTGTGAAAAAGCAAAAAATGAAGTGTAAGGGAAGATCTGATCAGTCAAAATATGAGTAAGTGTTATTACCTTATACTGATATTGTCCAGATAGAGGTTCAAATGCAACCACATGAAAGTGTGTTGGATGATTCTGAGAGAACACTGATAGCTTTTGGTGTTGTAAGTTGTTGTAAATTGACTTAAAAAGAGAAGAAGGCTGCTAAGAACAAGAGAGTTTTCATCCCTCTGAGTAAGAGAGAGACACAGAGAATTTGAGTACTTTCTGAAGTGAGTGACACTACTGCATACTCTGCTAGCAGCTTAGAAAGGGGAAAAACTAGTGTTGTTTCCTATCAGTGTTAGATTACATGACTTAAAAAAATCCCCTCCACTGTGCTATCAAGCAGAAGCAAACTCCTGCTCCAGGGGTAGTTCTCTTTCACTTCTTTAGACCCTATTTGCATAAGTCATTTACCAGAAACAGGTGGCTGCTGGTGCTGAGTAGTGGGGTGTTCCCTAGGCTGTGAGTGGGCTCTGGTGGCAGTCTGGTGGAAAGACTGTGAGCCCCTAGAGTCACGGAATCAGAGAGTGGTTTGGGGAAGAAGGAACCTCAGAGATTATCTAGTTCCAAACCCCTCTGCCATAGGCAGGGATGCCACCTTCAAGGCAAGGCCTTGAAGACTGCCGGAGTTGGAGCATCCACAACTCTGGGTAACCTGTTCCAGTGCCTCACCACCCTCGGAGTAAAGAATTTCTTCATACCATCTAATCTACATCTCCTCCCTTCAGCTTAAAACCATTCCCCCTTGTCCTATCCCTATCTGCTTGTGTAAAATTCTCTCTCTAGACCAAAGTGCCTGACTTTAGTGGAAACCTGCTACTGCTCCTGTTGATTTAAAAACAGGCAAATGAAAGTTTGCAACTTAATCTGTGCAATGAATTGAAATTTGAAAGATCTGGATCTGGTACCGAGGTATTACTACAACGTCAGGCATTGTGTGCAAGGCTGGCATAAGCAGAAAATAATCAGAGGCAACTTCATACACCCATAAGCCTGAATGAAGCATGGAGCTGAGCAGAGTCCTGAGGGGTGTGAGGTGCTGATGTACAACTGTTCTCTGCTTTTGAAAGTGCAGCCTGTACTGAGAGAGGCGTGGGGAGGGTGGTTCCAGGCTGCACTGAGAGAGGCCTGGGTGGGTTCCAGCATTGAGGAAGACACGGTTGCATTGTGTCACTGTGCAGGAGTTGCTGACAGCTGCTGGGGACCGGATGGCTCCCCGCGCTGGGCTTTGGGATGTGTGGTTCTCTTCCTCCAGACTGCAAACCTCAGTCATGCTAGGGCTGAGAATGCTTAGGTCTCTTAGTAGTAGAGCTGATGACTGAATAGACTGCTTAGTCTAGAGTCTGCTCACTGCTGGAGGCTGTGTTGCATCCCTTTGAGCAAGCTGAGGGCATGTGCTCTTGTCCTGGGATGAGGATCTGGTCACCAACATTGTTTATCTGCAAAAGCAGGAGCAAAACCTGTGCTCTTTCACCCTACTGGTAGGGCTCTGCTACTTCAGCCACAGGACACAATTGCAATGTGGGTACCCAGCACTGCCCTACCACCAAGAGAGGTGGTCTTTGCTTTGGGGACCACTTCCGAATTTGTCCTGCTGTCAGTCTGTCTGTCCACACATGGGCACATACCTCAGTGTATATGTACTAGTTCACCTGCAGCTGCTCTTCTTCTACCAAAGCCACTGGGACTCTAATTTCTGGGATTTTATTTTGCTCAGGGATAAAAGGAGTAACCTGGCATCCATCAGACTTAGCCTGAAGTAAAACTCTTGGTGCTGGCAAGCTATGAGACAGACTGTGAGATAAAGGAAATGAGGTTTTTTCCCTGCTGTGAGCTAAGATGCAGGGTCATTTCAGATTCTAGACTGACAGCATATGGCAGTGATAAGTCATCACTCCCTCCTGAGTGTCTTTACTCAAAATTCCTTGGGCTGTGGAGTGGGGAAAGACTATTCATGTGCCAAAGAAGGGCTGACAGCATTAATTTGTCTGTGGGCTCAGTTTCACTGCTGAGGCTAGCTGAGGTACAGCAATACTGCTGCCACCAAAATGAGCAGAGGTGAATTAGGCTGCTGATTTTGCTGAAAAATAACCTTGAAAGAAAAAAATGAAGTTTTCAACTACTAGTTCCTTTAACTTGTGCTCATGGCTTCTGACATGAGGGAGGTGGTGGTGGTGGGTCACCAGGGTGAGGAGCATCTTCCTCCTCCATCTGTTAAAGCCCACTGAAAAGCTATCCTGAGAAGCAAGTTTGCTGTTCTCTTATATTGAAATGGACCCTGAAGGATCTGCTCTCATGTGTAACCAGGCAGTTTTACATATCCTAGCAGCAATTAGAGCAACTAACTGTTTCATGTGGTATTTAGATGTGATAACTTAGTTTAAATGTTTTCCATTTGCTGTGCCACACAGCACTTGGAGTAGGAGTCACCAAGATAATTTTTTCAGTCACATTTTACATTGTCTTAAGAGTTCCGGCTCTTACAATATGTACATTTTATACACACACACAACTTCTCTAACCACTGAATATTCAAGACTAAAATGGAGCAGAGCTTTTATAGTGAGACAAATCTACCTTTGTGCTCACCTTGCCTTGATTACTCACTCACAAGTCTTTTTCACCAACACTCGTGCAGATTACCAGTTTGTAGCTCCTGAAGTTGCTGAAGCAATCTGTGGGATATGGATGGAGTTTAGGAAGTCTTTCTCTGCTACCAAACCATCCTCATACCAGACTTACTGAGGCTGGATTGTATTTGAAAGAGAAATGTAATTCCTGTAAGGGTTTTGGTGAGAACTCAAATGTTTCATTCTGAAGGAGATTTGTGTTTATGAATCTGCTGATATAGCAGCCCTGTTATATATACAAGCCATCTCCTTGGATCAGAATCTGAGTGCAAATGCCAGATAGTTGGAACTCATAAGATTTGCTGCAGATCTGCCTTAAAGCAATGCTTCATGCTCCAGGTTTTCTAGTACTGCCTTTGCCCATGAACTGATCCCATGGTTTCCTGCTGCTGAAAGGGGGCACATTGTACCCACTCCTCTGCTCAGACTCGCAGCAGGACACCATATGCTCTCCCTGCTGGGTTAATTCTTTGCTGAACTGCAACAGGAAGGAATCCTGTGGCCATGGAGGGTAAGAGGCTGAGATTTGGAGGAACAGGGTGTGCTTTGCTGGGGCAGCTGTAAGATTTTTTAGATAAGCTCCCTTCATTTTCACACTGTCTGACCCTCATGGTTGTGGAGAAAAATTTTGCAATATGAAACTAGTGAATGTTGATCAATTGATGCATTCTGTTCCTGATTCTGCAAACAGCTTGAAACAAAATGCACGCCAATGCATGCAGTATGAGCACCAAACAAGGGGAGCTTGTAGCCATGATGCAGCAGGAAAACTATGACATAGTGGCCATCACAGAAACGTGGTGGGATGCCTTACATGACTGGAGTGCCACAATCAATGGCTACAAGCTCTTCCGGAGGGACAGGCAGGGAAGGAGAGGTGGTGGGGTGGCCCTGTATGTTAAGGAATGTTATGAAAGCTCTGAATTTGAGCACAGTGATGATGAGATTGAGAGTGTTTGGATTAGGTTAAGGATCAACAAAGATGATATTGCTGTGGGGGTCTACTACAGACCTCCCAACCAGGGCAGTGAGGTAGATGAAATCTTCCACAAGCAATTGGGAGAGATCTCATGGTCACTTGCAGTTGTTCTTGTGAGAGACTTTAACCTGCCAGATATCTGCTGGAACTACAACACAGCAGAGAAGGAACAATCCA
>VWZO01001795.1:66329-104085 GCA_013396975.1 Bucco capensis | reverse complement strand
TACAAGAGGGACATAGAGGTGCTGGAGAGGGTACAGAGGTGGGCTACCAAGCTGGTAAAGGGCTTAGAACATAAGCCTTCTGAGGAAAGCCTGAGGGATCTGGGCCTGTTTAGCCTGGAAAAGAGAAGGTTGAGGGGAGACCTCATCGCTCTCTATAACTACCTGAAGGGAGGTTGTAGAAAGGCAGGGATTGGTCAAGGGGGAATGGATGGAAATTGCACCAGGAGAGTTTCAGGCTAGACATTAGGAAGAATTTCTTTACTGAAAGGGTTGTCAGCCATTGGAACAGGCTGCCCATGAAGGTGGTTGAGTCACCATCCCTGGAGGTGTTTAAGAGACGGGTGGATGTTGCATTGGGGGGCATCATTTAGCAAGTTGATAGGGCTAGGACTAAGGCTGGACTTGATGATCTTCAAGGTCCCTTCCAGCTGTAACTGTTCCATGATTCTATGAGCCTATGAACATAAATGTAGCAGATTAATATGGAAAAATATCAGTATATCACTGGTGAATAATTTTGGGCCTAGTGGTGCCATTTCTAGATAAAAACATATGAATCCTATTCCACACTGAAAATAAAGAAACTTGAAAAAAGGCAGTATTTCTACTTTCTGGCATCTACTGATGAATTATTAGTTGATGGTTTTCATTTTCCTGATTAGATTTCAATTATAAAATTGTGCTGTTTTCTAGGTTTATTATAATTCCTTCCTCAGTCTTCCTTTTCCCAACCGCTTAGTTTTAAGTGAAAATAGTGTCCAGTTTTATAGATCCTGTTAGTTGTGGCAATTTTTCTCTCTAGCTGGATGTATTTTACAAGGTTTTTGTCAGTTGACTTTTCACTTGAGCAGTAGTACCACAACTATGACAAGAGATAACATCTCACTCAGAGGTTTGTAAAGTAATTAGGATTCATTTGACTTCAGAGAGGCCATGAAAAAAGTATTGATCTGATGGAAATTTTCCATGGCTGTGGTCAGCTGTATGGTTTTTGTAAGAGCGTGTATTTCTGTATGCTGAAGTGGGGAACATCCTGTTGCATACTGGAGGAATATTAGCACATTGTAATGCTGCTCTTTTTCCACTTTTCTTCTAGCTAGTTATTAAATTGCTTAGTAAGTTAGTTACTGAAACTAGGCATTTGATATGACAGATGCAAGTGTTCGAAAATAGGTTTCTCATCTGTTAATTTTCTTAATGACACTGTTAGAACGTAACAAAAACATTGGAATATGGTGGTAATGTGCAGGAAGTTTATTTAAACAGTGTATTTTTTGTCTCATGTAGTATATATTTGTTCAGACAAGTCAGAATGCTCTCTTGCAAATTTGCACCACAGAAAAGTATTGATCACTTAAACTGAAAAACTTTCATTCAGCTTTTTTCTCTGTGTGTATTAGGTAAGACCAGCAGCATTTCTGACTTAGCTGGTGGCAGCCCAGTTTTTCCAAGTGGCTTTGGCATTATCCAAAATCATGCAGTGCAGAAATACTGTATTTTTATATGGGAAACCGTTATGTGGACAGCACATTAGTTTCCTTTTTTCATCATGCAGATAGGATAGCTACCATACTGCTCTGTACTATTAGCTGTTATATAGAGTGCTCTGAAAATCACAGGTGAGAAAGTGAAATTAAGGCACTACAGTGCAACATGTCTTTCTTGTTACTCGGTGAGTTCACAACTGAACATCCAAAGTAATTGTAGCCCCATAGACTTACTGCATTGCAACTTTTTTGTGATATCCAGCTGACTGGTTGTATCAGGAGGAAGAACTTGGTTCATGCTGTTAGGGACTTCATTGACTCTGTTTAGTAAGCTGATCTTGTAGTTTAACTCAAATGACCCATTTTTCTTCCCACTGAAGATGGTTTACAGGACTTAATTCTGAAAATGCTCAAGATTCAGATGAAGATGCTGATTCCTAATCTGAAGCTTTGTATTTATTCTTGTAATCCAGTCTTCACAAAATATCGATCTCAGGGAGGTTCTGATGAAGTTGCAGTTAAATCACAGAATTTTCATAATGCAGGGAAGGTGACCTACAAAATTAATATTGAATTGCTGTATGTGAATTTGTTAGGGATTTAATAATTCAAGGCACACTTATCTTTTATTCAGTTACCACAGGTACTTATTTATTTATTAGATTTTATTTACTCTCTAGGGAGCAGATCTATTACAAAATGCATCACTCCAATTAAACTGTCTTCCTTGGTTATTTTTAAAAGGTCTTTTAATAATGAGGATTATTTTAATTGATTTTACTATGATTGAGATCAATAAATTTTCAAGTGTTATGTTAGAGTATGGAGGATAATTCTTGTTCATGTTGGGAATGTACCTCATATAAAGCAGTAATAAAATCAACTCCTACATTTGTGAGGGGCCTGGAACACCTCTCCTACGAGGACAGGCTGAGGGAGCTGGGATTGTTCAGCCTGGAGAAGAGAAGGCTTTGGGGGGACCTACTAGTGACTTTCCAGTACCTAAAGGGAACTTCCAAGAAGGCTGGAGAGGGCCTGTTTGCAAAGGCCTGTAGTGAAAGGACAAGGGGCAATGGTTTTAAATGGGAGAAGAGTAGATTTAAACTGGACATTAGAAACAAGTTCCTCCCCACGAGGGTGGTGGAACACTGGAACAGGTTGCCCAGGGAGGTGGTTGAGGCCCCATCCCTGGAGGCATTCAAGGTGAGGCTTGAGAGGGCTCTGGGCAAGCTGATCTAGTTGGGGATCTCCCTGCCCACTGCAGGGGGGTTGGACTAGATGACCTCCAGAGGTTCCTTCCAACCCAAACCATTCTATGATTCTATGATTACCAGTCTGTGTAGTGTGCTGTTTGAATGGTTATGGCTTCCCTTCTACTTGAATATCTCTAGATAGGTAATAATTCAATTAATATAATTGAAATAAAATCTGTAAGCACCTTTAAATTTACTTTAATGACTATTGCATAGAAGACACTGAAACACTATGTCTTCAAATCACCTGTATTGTTTCTCAAAGTCACTGCAAGTTTGCTTAAATCCTGTTGGCTTGGTGTCCCCTTGGTAGCCAAGATTTCCAAAACATATTTTCTTCTGAATTAGTTTTTATTTGTTCAGGTGATAACTCTGAATTGTTTGTTCACATCTTCACATGTGAATTGTGTAAAATGGTTAAATTATCTGGCTGAAGAATTCAGAAATTAACTGCTAGTACTTAAATTTCAGGTACTTTAAGTCCATATATTTAAAATGAGAGTGTTTATTAAGACCATTGGGGAAATAAAAAATGGAAAAGGTTCAGCAAAAGAAGCATTAGCTTTTCCATGTAACCACAGAAGCAGCATTGTGTCTGATCCTGTATTTTGGGCATCTCTGTGGCCATAATCCAAACCCAGCCCTGCTGAACAAGACTTGTTGTTTGTGATGTGTCATTCAGTAATTTTTTGATGTAGATTAGACTTTCCAAGGTGATCCCTTTGGTGCCTGAATGAGAGCAACCAGGAGTGTTGTGCAGAGTGTGCAGATAAAGGGGAGGTCTTTTGATGACGCATTTGTGTAGCTAGAGAACAGATCTTCTAGAAATGTGTTTTACTGGATATCAAAATAAGGCAGCTCTGTATAATAGAAAGATGTATCCTATCACACTGTATCAGAGATATTGACATTGCTGGAGGATCATAGAATCATAGGGTCATTTAGGTTAGAAGAGACCTTTAAGATCATCGAGTCCAACCGTTAATCATTAATCCTGACAAGTCACCACTAAACCATGTCCTGTAGCACTACATCTATACGTCTTCTCAATTGCTCCAGGAATGGTGACTCCAACACTGCCCTGGGCAGCCTGTTCCAAGGCTTAACCACTCTTTGCGTGAAGAAGTATTTCCTAAGATGGTCTCCCCTGAGTCTCCTCTTCTCCAGACTTAACAACCCCAGTTCCCTCAACTGCTCCTCATGGGACTCACAGGGTGTTCTAGACCCTTTTTGAGCTTCATTGCCCTTCTTTGGACACATTCCAGCACCTCCATGTCCTTTCTAGAGACTTCAGTTGGAAGTTTGAACATTAAATGCTACAAAACTGGGGGCCTTGTTGTGTATTGCCACCTGTCTGTGAAAGAGGTAATACTACTAATGAGATAAAACTGAGCAGTCAGTTTGACAAAGTATTAGTTTATTTTGTTTTGGTTGGAAGTATCTTTTGTGAAACCTTGAGGTGTGCGAAAAGATGAAAGGGAGATTTTGTACACACAGGGCATTCTCTTCCTTATCTTTCTGAAAGAAATTCTGATGGAATGCAGATTTTCTTTGTAGTGATTGATGAGATGTTCTTTAGAATGCATAGTTGGAAGTTCCCCTTTCCTAGGATCAGAACAGATTACATCTTTGGATTTAGATATCAATTAAAAAGAGTAACATATGTATATGTTCATGTAACTATGTGAAATTACCCTACAGACTAGGAGAAGGGTGTGTTTATCTTTGAATCCTGGTGGGTTATGAAAAACATTGCTTAAGTAATTTACAACTTGTGTTTTTCCAGTAGAAGAATGTTAAACATGGTTTCAATTACAGGAGATTTGCTATACTGGTTTCATAAATAAGAACACAGTATTTGAATTTTTTGTGGTACATTTTATTGAAAGAAAATATAGAAGTAGCCTGCTGTTATCATTTAATATTATTTTTGAGTATGAGCAGGTAACAAATCAAATTTTCCAGCAAAGCTTGTATGTAATTATATTTGCCTTTTGCAACCTAATGCTTGTTCTAAGTGCATAAAAATGTGAACTTTTAAAGTAATAAACCTGTAATATCTCATTCAAAGTATATATAGGAGGTTTTGAGTTTTGACAAATGAAGGCGATCTGATTTGTTCTGATTTTTGAACAATCACTGTGAATCAAAATTGATGAATTAATTATTCTTATACAACTGTAGATATAATTGTCTCCAGTATTTGTGAAGAGTTTGGTCTGTTTTCAACCTAAGACTATTATATTGCAGTAGCACTAGTTCCAAGAATCCATTTGCATCTACTCTGTGCTATTAACAATACTTGTCCTTTATATTAATCCAGCATTTTTAATTATTTTGCTTTAAGAGAACAGATAGCTTAGGTAACTAGCATAAACTAAGAGGGCATGAAATAAGTCAGTAAGGGAAAAGTAGGTGTATGTAAAAATGTTAAAACCTGTGAGCTCCAAAAAATGTTTAGTATTTTTAACTCTCATTATAAAAAATAATGTGCTTATGATGTGCTTTCTGTATATATCTTTAATTTCTCCTTTTGGTGACTAGTTTAAAAGAAGTCAGAACTAGCAATGACTTGATTTTTTTCCTTTAACCTGCTCTAATGAAGCTTGTTTTGTTTCTTTAATTCTGACAGTACTCTATTAATGTTTCCCTGTGGATACCCATAGTGCTGTGCATGCCTGTGTGCTCTTTGCAGTTGCATGTATGCCAGTTAAAAACACATCTGTGGTATCTGCAGGTCCTGTGCTTGGTGTTGTCATCATGGATGCCACAGTGCATGTCAGTTTTTCCAGTTCTTTCTCCAGCAGCATTTTCAGTGCACAGATACCATCACTGAAGATCTTGCAGAGTGGCTGTGAGTTCACCAGGGCTGTACGTCTCCCATCTCTTCTCCGTAACAGTTGTTTCCAGCTTTGGTCTTAACACAACTCTTGGCAACAGGGAATGAAAAAGCTGGTAGCTTGCTGAGAACTGTTGCCTTAGGGCCAGCAGAGACTGAGAACTACTGTTGCACCACTGTCAGTGGCCTGAGTGGCATAAAAAGTGGAAAAAAGGAAACATGAATGCTACTTGTATGCTGTTATTTAATCAGAATAAAACAGTACTGCGTTTTTCTTAAATAATTTATCTCAAATGATACTTAGTGGTTTGGGGTTTTTTTGCTTCATATGAAAATATTAACAGCATTAATACGCTGTCAATTTGCTTGCTGTCTCAAGTCTTATAATGCTAGAAGGATAATAACAGCATAGAAAAACAGAATGACAGTGATGGACTCAGGGCATGGAATAGTTTCAGATGAAAAAGTCCTATGTAGGTCATCCTGTGTATTTGTTTTATTGGCTTCTAGGGATGGTTATGATGGCTTCAGCTTGTCCTGCTGCAGCTTACAGTGATGCTTGTGCACTCAACAATACAGTCATAATGTTTCTGTAGCTGCTACTCAAACTGAAATCCTCAGAGTTGAAATCATATTTGATATATCGTTAATTCAGCTGTTGGGCTATGTTCTTCTCCTAGCTCGCAGCCTGATCTGAAGCCCAGTGAAGCTGAGCTTCTGCTCTGACTTGTAGCTGTGTAAGATTCAGCTGCGACAAGGTGCATGTAGTACTTTCATTTTCTGGCTAGGAAAATGCTTGCATTTCAAAGTTTATTTCCATTATCTAAAAAAGAAAGTGGTTTTAAAAATTATGTTTATTTTTTGTGACAAACTTTCAATTGACATTAATGGCCCTTGATTTATTCTTGCTTACTGCCAACAATAGGAAGCTGTTATTAAATTGTACGAATTAATTTCTCTGTTTCCACAGAACTGCTTTAAGCAACAGTTGTTTTCATAGATAAATTGTGCACATCTGTCTTGACCAGTATTTATTTAATGATTAAGAATTTAATAATTCTCTTTTATTTAATGATTAAGAATCTGTGTCTATAGACACTTTGCCTCTCCGCCTGTCAAAGCATTGTATCTAACAGTGCCAAGGTTTTACAGATTATTTAGGTAATGGGATAGGGCTACTGCATTTTGGGTTTACCAAGGAGTTAAGGTATGAAATTTTATCTATCACACATGAATAATTATCAAATCTAAGAGCTATTTTTACTGCTGCGAAACTAATCAGCAGTGGTAACCTTAAGGATTTTGTAATAGATGCATGTTTTCCAAGAAGCCTTACATAGCTACACCTGTGAGCTAAACAGTGATCTTCTGAAAAACTGAAGTACATTAATACTAAAAACTCCTATCATTCAAGTATCAGTCAAAACTGAAGTCACTATCAGTAATGATACACACATTTTTTTTTCATTTGCTTATCTAATTGTTTTGGGGTTTTTTAACAATTTCACATAATGCATTGTCTCTGGGAGTGGCATATCCATATCACCCTGAACAGTATTCCTGGGAGTGAACAGTGCTGCCAGTCCTCTGAATTCATTTCAGTCATGTGTAGTTGTCACTGGAGTGTACATGTGGCTGCTTCATTTGTAGTGGTGATTACATGTGGATTGTCCCATTGGAGGGAGATGGCCTCCTTTTCCATATTGCAGAGAAAAGGTAATTAAAATGCTCTATTTTATTTTCAGACAATGCTAATGAGGAAGAGTTGGAAAAGATCAAGTAAGGTAACTTTTAGCATGTGGTCTTCTGGCTTTTGGGTTTTGTGGGTTGTTTTTTTTTTTGTTTTGGCAATGATATTTTACCAAACATACNGTTTCATCAAATCAAACTCATTAAACAGTTGAGCTTTTAATGTAATCATTAAACCCCTGGACTTTGTTACAGCATTTATAACCTATCTTGAAGTTATCTAGCAGCTCCATATCAGTGTTCTGATTCTTCTTCTAAAACTTTTTATTTCTCGTGCATGAACAGTTCTCTTAAGGCTTTCACGTTAACAATGAAGAATTCATGCCAAAGGGTAACTTTCATTTTCCTGTTACTTGCTCCTCTTACTGATGAGAGTTTTTGTGTGTGGAAATTTTCACAGTGATGCTTCTCAAAGACAAATTTCCCTGATTGCTGGACATGCACAGATGACAATTGTGGCCAGGCTTTTCAAGAGCAAAGTCCTTAAGGAAACAGTCTCTACTTTACATAGCTCTTTAGATGCCTCTTCAGGAAAATTCAGTATCTGTTTTTTCTCGTCTTAGGAGCCATGTCAGTGCTAATAAAAGGAGCAATGTGTGCTCCTTTGCACTAGGAAAAGACTAGGAGTTTGACTGTAGTGTAATACAATCCATTTTTGCTTTTTCCTGATAAGCATATCCAAAAACATAAGGAAAATGTGTATAGTTTCTCAGTAGATTTCTGGCCACTCTTACCTAGTGCTGCCGTGCTGCTTTCAAGTTTTCAGCCTCCTTCTTTGCATCATTAAAAATAGAATTAAAATGTCTAAATCTTGAGCTGGTGTGGTAGATCTGGGGCTTTTTGATATACTATCATGTAAACATGTTAAAATGAGAAAAATCAAATAGCTAGGTGGGGCAATTTCACTTATTTTGTAAAGTGATTTACTTTTCTAGCATATTGATGCACAGATTTAAATAGAAGGTTATTAATAAAGTGTTGTATGTAAGTGCACATGTTTGCACAGGGTTTTTAACCATTAAAAAAAGTAAGAGAGCAGGTTTCATAGTTCTTGGGTTATAGGGTTTTCACACTGTCTGCTTCTATGGTGCAGGACATAATCTGTTTCCTTTTGAAACCTGTGAAGCAAAGACACTTGTTGAAGTGGTGATACGTAGTATTTTGATACTCATATGATTTCGTGTAACTTCTCCTGAAATATCAAAGATACTCAAACTATTGAAGAGTTAATGAAGAGGTGTGAGGATGCTTAAGGGCAGTTTTGATGTGAATTTGTGATGTGAATGATGTGTTAAATCCTGATATGCTGAATTGTTACATGACAGTCTGTAAAACTGGTTTATATTGAATGTTCCCAAGCTTTAAATTGCAAACTGACAAAACTGTAGGCTTCAATAATCCTGAATGAATGGGACAATGTGATGGTTGGAAATTCGTCAGAGCTGTTCAAGTGAATCAGTTATCCATGTTCTCCTTTGTTGCATTCATTTGATGACATTTCATTCACCAGTTGCGATTTTTCCAAAGGGGCATACCAAAAGATTTGGCAAGTAGTGAATGTATGAATGTAAATACTGCATTTTTCTACATTTATCTCAGCTGAAGTAATAATTTTACCTTGAGATGTAATGCATATATCATGTCTTTCATGCACTGTTGTGTGTGTGATTTATCTACAGAGGTATCTGTACATAATCAAAGGAGCATAATTCCCTTGTGGGGCTGTTCCAGAGTTCCAAATCTTTGGTCTACTGTCAGAAAAAAAATCAAAAAGTCTTTTATTTACAAAGAATTCCTTCAAAAAAATTGCCGTTCTCTGTGGTGCAGGATGATCAATACTAAATAAGACATAATTTGCAGATTTAAAAAAAATATTTACAAATAGGTGTTTAATGCTAGTATATAATAAGTAAAGTGTCCTATCTGATATCCTTGTTTAGAAAGTGTTTGTCTTACACTCTTGGGAGCTGAGGAAGAAAAGAAGAATAAAAGAATACTAAAATTTTTTAGAGATCTCGTTATAAAATTTCCTAAACGTGCATTTTTAGGTCTCCAGAGACTTTACAGTAATGAATTAGATTTTACGGATTATGGCAGTATATTTTACTTCTTAAAATTCATCTCCTTGAAGTCTGCCTTTTCTGTAACTTAATGTAGCTTGAAGTTAAGATCGTAGAATCATCGAAGTTGGAAAACGCCTCTAGGATAATCAAGTCCAACCATTAACACATTAACCATCACACTGCCAAGTCATGACTAAACCATGTCCCTCAGCACCACGTCTACGTGTCTTTTAAATTCCTCCAAGGATGGTGACTCCACCACTGTCCTAGACAGCTGCTTCCAGTGCTTAACCACTCTCTCAGTGAGGAAATGTTTCCTCATATCCAACCTGAACCACCTCTGGCACAACTTGAGGCCATTTCCTCTTGTCCTATCACTTATTACTTGGGAGAAGAGACCAGAGACTGACTCTTATCTTGCTCTAGCCTCCTTTCAGGTAGTTGCAGAAAGTGAGAATGTCTCTTCAGCCTCCTTTCCTGCAAGCTAAACAACCCCAGTTCCCTCAGCCACTCCTCACAAGTCTTGTGCTCTAGACCCTTCACCAGCTTCATTGGTTTTCTTTGGACACATTCCAGCACCTCAATGTCGTTCATGGAGTGAGGGGCCTAAAACTGAACCCAGGATTTGAGGTGTGGTCTCTCCAGTGCTGAGCATAGGGGGATGATGCCTGCCCTAGTCTTTCTGGCCACAGCATCACTGATCCAAGCCTGGATGCTGTTAGTCTTCTTGGCTACCTGCTGCCTCATCTTTAGCCGCTCTCGACCAACACCCCCAGGTCCCTATCCACTGGGCAGCTTTCAGCCACTCTGCTGCAAACCTGAAGTGTTCATGGGGTTGTTGTGACCCAAGTGTGGTCCTGCACTCGGCCTTAGTGAACCTCATCCCATTGGCCTTAGCCCATTCATCAAGCCTGGCCAGATCCCTCTGTAAAGCCTCTCTACCCTCAAGCAGATAAACACTTCCACTTGGTGTCATCTGCAAACTTCCTGAGGGTACCCTCGATCTCCTCATTCAGATCATCAACAAAGATACTAAACAGGAGTGGCCCCAAAACAGCCCTGGGGATCAACACTGGTGACCAGTCGCCAACTGGATTGAGCTTCATTCACTTCCACTCTCACCACTGTCTGGGCTCAGCCATCCAGCCAGATTTTTACCCTGCAAAGAGTATGTCCATCCAAGCCATGAGCAGGCATAGATGTAGTAGTGCACTGTTTGTGTTCATGACCTGCATTGTTTGCACATAATTCCTTGAGCGTGTGTAGTAGATGTGACAAGAACCATAACTAATCTGCTCTGTTACCTTTATTGTTACAGTATTCATGCTTTTGCAGATGATTACTTTGGCCAACTTCTGAGTCTTTGCCTCAAATAACACTCCCCATATGCACCACAATGCTGATGAAAATAGCCAGGTTAATGCAGCTGTGTATTTTGTCTGTTGTGTGTGTAAACCATTGTTTTCGAACTCACTAGTGTTTTAAACATTTGTAGTGACCATGCCAAAGTGCTACACCACCTCTGGTGGGCTATTTAAAAAAACAGAACTGTTTATTAAAACCAAAAAAATGAAAAAAACAGAATACATTAAAAAAACCCACACGCACATACACAAATCAAACAAACAAACCCCCACAACTTCTGCTGTGAAGTCACAGCTTGTCTTTGGTTTGAAGAAGCAAACTGGTGGCCAGTGATTATGGCTTCACAGACTTTTGCATGGTCTGGGAGAGGAAGCAGCTCCATTTCTACCCCTGTATCTGTACTAAGATCCATCACACCTCAAGTAAAAGTGAAAGTGGATTGTTCAATGTTTCATGCATTTTTTTATAATCCAGGTATTTGCTTAACATGCCTGCGTCTCAGCTCCTGTTTAGAGTTCAGTTTATTGGATATTTTGTGGTTTAGCACTCACAGTGCTATGGCAAAAAGACAATGCTTGTAGGATCTGAATAATCAGTCCTTTGTTTAAACCAAGTAGAAGATTTTTTAGCTTCATTTTACTTTTTAAAAAAGTTTCCAACGTTTTTGTAAAACTTTGACTTGTGCAAAATGAGCTTTCCTCCTTTGTATATATCTGACCTATTCTGCTTCCATGGCTCTCCCATGTCCACAGTTTTCTCTTGGTGGGGATTTGCCTTTTTGCTTTAATTCCTCTGTGGAAGATGCAGGGTTTCCTGGTACGCTGTCATTCTCTGGATTGAGGGGAACATGTCCAGCTTCTCTCTTGCTTTCTAAATGGTGTGGATACCAGATCTAATTTGGTAAAACTGTTGCTTCGGTCTAGGTATAAAAGGAGCACAGAAAAGCCCAAGTTTTCAAGAGAGGTGATTTATTACTTATAATCAACACTGCCTCTGACAGTGAGATGAATAGTGCTAATTGCTGAACTGATTTCCCTTACAGAATCCTTGAGGTGCAAGTCATCCATGTGATGAGAAAAACAAAACATTGCTATTTCCAGCAGAAGCCAGCACAGACTAATTGGGAAGAGGTGTTTTCTCCTTTATCTCTGGTTATGAAAGCAAGAAAAAAAAATCAATTCTGACTTCTTATTTACTAATTCTCTGTAGCACAGAGGCTTAATCAATAGCTGAGGCAAGGATATGGGAAGGGAGCCTGTGAAAATGTTAGCAGCATAAAACTGAGTTACAAATGGAACTACTGCGCTCTTTCTACTCATCAATTTTGTAGCATTCAGTGCCATGCTGGCAAAAATAAAGGTTGAAAAAAAAGCTTAAGATTTTCTTTACAGTTATTAAGCCTTACAGTGGTAACAGAGGAAGGAAGAAACTCTTTAAATGCAGTTTTTTCTCATGCGGAAATGATGTTCCCTTTCATTAATATTTCCTCATTCTTCTCTTAGCTTCTAATGGTGAAATTTATTTACTTTTGCTGTGTCTTTACTCCCAACATTTTTAAAAGATAAACTCTTACTGCTTCTAGCACTTCATAACGTGAAGTGGTGTTTAATTTAAAAATTGAAAGCACAAATACTCAACCTGGGATCAATGAAGCTCCAATTATAATTCAGCACTGACAGGTGTATTTCAGCCAACATCAAAACTTTCCTTTGACTATAGCTGGAAATGGGGAAGATGAAGAGTCTACATCCTTTTTAAAAAACAGAAACCAAACATACCTTGGGTTTGGTTTGTTGGGTTTTTGTTAGAATTCTTGAGTAATTCAACCTGCATTTGACAATTAATTGTTTGCATTCTGTTATGCAGAAGCTTTTCTTTGGATGCTCATTCTCAAAGAGCATTTAATTTTATATAGAGTAGCGTTGTGGGTTGGGGCTGGGCTGGCCACTAGACAAGTTACAGATGCTCTTTATGAACCTCTCTGCCTTCCCAAAGGGAATAATGGAGAAAGACTTAAGGATAAAGAAGAAAACTAAACCAGCTTTAATGAAAATAATAACAATAAATTGAAATATATACAAACATATACAAAACCAGTTTCAAACCCAACTCCCTGAGAGCAATGAGATCACCATCATCACTGATGCTGTGACAGGCGCTGGGGAAAACCCAGACTGGACTCAGTAGCACATGGGAACTGGATTCAGGACCTGTATTTAGGAAGACACTGATCGGGATTGAAGGCCGAATGGACAGAGTCCTCCTTGGAAACCGACTGCTGAAGAAGAGGCTTCACCCTTGTGATGCCTCAGCTTTATACTGAATATGATGCCCATAAGATGGTCAGTTTACAGTATCACAGTATCACAGTATGTCAGGGGTTGGAAGGGACCTAGAAAAATCATCTAGTCCAACCCCCCTGCCAGAGCAGGATCACCTAGATGAGGTCACACAGGAATGCATCCAGGCAGGTCTTGAATGTCTCCAGAGAAGGAGACTCCACAGCCCTCCTGGGCAGCCCCCTCCTCCCTGCAAGTGTCACCTCTTACTTACTACACCCCAACGTGATGCAGCAGTGACTTTGGTGTGCAGAGGAGCAAGTACAAGGCAAAGCCTTTCTGCAGACCAAGCTGTGGTGATAACTCTAATCATTAAGAGTTCTCACTGCTAGAAGTAGTCACTCTCTGTGAGAACATGCTGTTAGCTTCAGAAGGTAAGACTGGGAAGAGAATGGGAAGAGACTAAGATGAAAAGTGAAATCGCTGAACAGAATTAGTTCTGTTCTAGCTGAAGCCAGGACAGTCCATCCATTATTCCATACCTTTTATGTCATATCCATCACTACTTTATCATTTCTTTCTACAGAAAAGTTCATTAGCTAATATAGTTCATGATTGTGGATCTCCATCTATCATCTATCTCCATCTATCCATCATCTATCTATCTCCATCTATCTAACAGTCTCTCAGAGCAGGAAAGATGTTATGGAATTCATCATGGTTCATGCCATGGGGTGCAGATTCACTTCAGGAGGTTACTGGATGCCACTCAATGAAGCAAGCTCCCCTCTATCACCACTACATTACCCTGAAAGGCCCTTACTTGTTGTTATAGCAATTCTGTGAAGAATCTAAAGATATCAGTAAACATTTTATAAAACGTTTAGTTCCCTCTGCTGCTGTACAATATTCTGTATGATTACAGGAGGTTAATTCAGAAGGGTACGGGACAGTGGCTTCAGGTGGCATTATTTACTGACAGGATAAAGCACACACTATATATTACCCTCTCTGTGCTGAATTGGGGAAATGAAGGCAAAAAATACGAGATAAGGGACTTGAGAATATAACAGAAGCATCTCTGCAAGATAAGGACAACAGCAAGGCAGGTAGTGTTGGTGGACAGACCTGTTCTCACTTGCCAAAATTTCAAGTATCTGGGATATTTAAAGTAATCTACCTGCATGTGCAGGGGTAGGTGTGAAAAAGGAAAAAAATAGGATTAAGAGCCTGAAAATTGTCTTCCTACCCTGAAGTGGGAGCAATGACGGCTAAACTGTATTTGACAGGTGTTTGTTTAATCTGTCCTTAAAAATCTGCTGTGATGGATATTCTACAACCTCCCTGGAGAGCCTGTTCCAATGCTTAACTACCATTTCCATTAAAGGCTGTTTTTTCCCCTGGTGTCTAACAGTATCTCCCATGGTGCAGTTAAGCTCGTCTCTCCCCACAACACAGGTGCTTATGTTTTATCACAATGATTTGAGCACAATTTGTATACACATTGTGAAAAAACACCAATCCTTTGAAAGAGGTATGCGTGTGTGTGTGTATATATATATTATATATACGTACACTTAATTCAGAGGAAGGTTTTGGGTGCTCACATACTAATGGTTAGGAAACAAAACAGTTGAATTTGGAATGTATTTTTTACTGAGAGCTGAAAATAGCTGAGAAAGAATAGTGAAAAGACAGGAGAAGCTAACCACTCTGGTGGGTTGAGACCAGCCAGCATGAAGTCTTTATGCTGTTGTGAGCACAGTATCACAGAATTTCAGCATGGTGGGGGTTGGAATGGACCTCTGGGGATCATCTAGTCCAACCTCCTCCTAAAGCAGGGTCTCATATATCAAGTTGCCTGGGACTAAGCCCAGGTGGGTTTGGAATCTCTCCACAGCCTCTCTGGGCAGACTAAGCCAGGGCTTTGCGCTGATCATCATCAGCCAAAATGTCTGTGTGTTAACCAGCTCTGGTTAGCCACAAATGAAAAGCAGAGAGCACTGTAAGGGCTGGGTGAGGAAAGTGACCTCCATCCCAGCCAGACTCAGTAGAAGGTCAGCAGAAGCTGTATGGTCAGACCAGTTTGCTGACAGCCATTGCTGGGTGTTCACTCACTGGTAGTTGTAGAGCATGGAGGAAGCCTTCTCATAAATGTTTGCCCTTTTCACTTCCATGAAAGAATTGCCATTAAACCAACTTCAAAGATCATCAGACCCCATGTTAAACTTTCTGCATTAACAGTACATGAAGCAAACATCAGAAGAAAGTTTTGTGTGCTTTAATTTATGAACAGAGGAACAAGTGGTTTTACACATTTAGCCAAACATAGGGGTAAAAGATACTTAATAATTATCTGCTCTGCCTTCTCAAGTCATAATATTCCAGTAGACTCTAGAGGAAAAGATAAAATGTCACCTTCTCTTTTCTTATACTTCCTCTTTTGTTTTGTATTGTCAATGGTAAGTTTAGAAATGGGAATACTAGAATGCACTAAAATGTAGCAATACCCAATAATTTATACTGTTAATGTGCAGTCAGCTCTTTCAGTGTGAACTAAAGGTCCATTCTTCCCAGAAACAAGGATAAATTAATCTGGAATGCAATGGGTTATGTATAAACTAAGATTAAAAATACATTACCATCCAAAAATTGTAACAGAAAGGCTACTTCTGATTAGTTGGTGATAGGAGAGTGTATTTACTGCCTAAGGCAAGTGAATTGAAGTGATTTTTAGTTTGCATTGCTTTAATTCAGCTTTAGAAATTTTTGCAAGGAAAAGTTTTTGGAATTTTTCCTTTTGAAAGGAAAATACCATTTATGAACTTTTTAAACAAAAATGAATTGCAAAACATAAGGCTTTCAACTCCTAACTGCTGACTGTTCTTTAAAAGTATTTTAGAAGCTTTTCTGGTTGCCAAAAGCTATGGCCTTATTTATTGATGCTTTTATGCTCAACTCAAAATATTTAGTTTATGTGACTCCTGATTTGCCTTTTCCTAATAACAAAAGCCCTATGCAGCACTTTTGCCTGTTGTAAAATTGAAACAAACACACGAATGCTTTTCCACTGGAATGAGATGTCTCTTGAGTAGAGAATAAAATTGGAAAAAGCAAATCATAGTCTGAGGATTGCAAAGAGGAGCAGAAGGATAGAGCTGAATGATATTTCTTAATTGAAGGAATTTTCAATTAGTTCAGTCTTGCAGCCAGAATCTTTCAACCAAAACTCTGTGGAAGTTCAGGATAGAAGGCAGAAGGTAGAATTACTGGGTTTGGTTTAAGAAGAATTGTTTATGAATGAGAAAATACTAGCCTGTGTATGCCATGAGGTCCTAGATGTCGGTTTATCAGCTGTAAATAATGCTTGATGGAAAGCTACTAAATAATGGAATAGAGGTAAAAAGCGGTAGAATAGATATACCTGTCTGCTAGACATCTGGTTATAAAAATTATGCAAATATTTGGTGAGGCTTGTGTTTGCATTGATTGTATGTGAGAGAGAACACATGATAAGGTTAACAATCAAAACAGCACAGTACGATTTTGGTGGGAGTTTCCACCTAGTCTGTGTGGCCACTGTCCCTGTGAGTGTCACTTTCACATCCATGCTAGGACTGTGGTGACACTGGCCATCCTGAGCAATAACAGTATCATCAGGAGACTCATTGATTCTCACATCCTCCAGCCATCATTTCCAAGAGGAGTTACTGGGAGGAAGACAAGGAAGAAGTCTGGGATTTTACTGATGGTGCAGCCTCTCTGCCAGCACCCCATTGTCTTGTGTAAATATTTCCACCTTTTTCCAGAAAATGCAAGTCATAGGGAACAACATGTAATAGAGCCACAGCCTTCATTGTACTACACCTGAGCTGCCTTCAGGTAATGCACTTCAGTGAAATGCATGATTGTTGAATTTGGTAAACCACAAAAATGCATGAAAAGCTGCACAATTCTCAGCTGTTATTACAGATATTTTAGTGTCACCTACAACAGTGACAATATTGTTAGAGCACACATCCTAAAATGGATTGAACACAGCAGTCATCTAGAAAACACAGAGGGCATAGGGTAGTGCCAATTTCTCAGCTACAGAAACTTAGATTAGCTTCACACAGAATTAAAAAAACCTAAAAAAAAAAAAAAAAGTTAAGGTAAATGTTCTTTCATATTGTAGTAATTATCAATAGTAGTCTGTGTACAAAACTTCCTTAGTTATAGTGAGCAAATAATAAAAAGGAATTATCATGATCCTCTTGAAGGTACTTTGTAGCTCAGTGTCTACATGTTGATGACTTCTTATACTTTGTGGTGTTTCAACAGAGGAAATCCATTGTGAATGCATGGGACTGTCCCTTGATTTTCTCATCATGTGGACAAGGTACATAGAACTAGCAGCTCTATCTGTTGACATTCTGAATCCTTATTTTAAATGTTTCTGCCAAGCTGTGCAAGCATCCTAGAAACAGAGGGAGAAGAATTCTGTTTACTTCAGTTGGTAGCATTCATTTATAATAGTAGCTTTGATTCACTCTGCTATATTTGAACATCTGTCCTCTGTTCAGCAGTGCATTCTTTCGTCCATTCTTTTATACTTTCTTGACTGGTATTTTATTTAAAGCTTCCAAGTCAAAGTAATTCTTTGGATAGAGGTGCCTCCTTAGGAAATATAGTTGCATTATTTATTTGCTTTTTAAAACTTAAAAAAAACGTCCCCAAATGCTAATTTTTTTGTAGGAATTGTTCTGTTTCTGTCTATTTTCCAAATATTCTTAAACAGCAGAAATTTTGTTTAAGGAGGCAGAGGAGGAGGAGTGTCTCCTGGTCATGTGTGTGACAAGGAGCTGTAATAAAAATAGAGTCTGGGCACAAGCATATTCAAGTGAAAGAGGTGGTGCTTTGCAGAGCATGGGGGCTGATGAATGAAGAGGTGAGGTCAGGGTGGAAGAGAACAGATCGTGGGGTTTCTCCAACTCATTATGGGCTAGAGTTTCCAAGGTCACTTAGATATTGAAAGAAAAACTTAAATATTTATTAAAGACATATCTTCTTTTGAAGAAAGTAAAAACAAAATGGTCACAACTAATGAGCTCATCAAGAACATGTCCTTGATGAACCTGGGAGCTATGCCCAGATTCTGGCTAAGACTGGTTGCTTTCCCACCAGTAGTATTATCCTGTAATACATGACCATGTACAGAACATTAATCTGTGTTGTAAGATCATCTTTCAGCTCTGATGTTGTTTTCAGCTAAATAATCATGTCTAATAGAGGATATAGATCTGTGTTGGATGATTTTCTGCTGTTGGTATCTCTAGCGCTTCCACCACTCCTTGTCTAGAGAGAATAGGTGGAAGACAAATAAAAGATGATCGTACTGTGTAAGGAAGTGGTAGCTTTACATTATGTTTGTGGTAGATGCATTTAAGCAGTGTATGGATATGAAATGATGAGAGGTTTTTTTCATGGGCAGCTTCGAGTATCCTTTGGCGTGTAAGATTCCTTTTCAGAAGTAAAATTTTAATTGCCTTTGAGGAAAAGAGGAAGCTTCACAGTATGCAGGTTGCAACGTCTTTATTCTTTTTTCCCTCTTGGGTTTGTGGGTTTTGGTATGGGTTTGTTTTTTTTTCTGTTTCAGAACATGTCAGGTAGGAGTCTCTTTGCCTGCACATAAAAGCACAAGAATGTGAATAATAATCCCACCTTAATGACAGTTGGTTGTGTCCTGAGATTTTGACCTTGCTTCTTTTCAAAGTGTGGCATTTTGAAGACAGTATGGCCAGTTTCAGATGGAAATATTGTGAAATATGTAACTTCCCACCTATTTGCAGAGGAATGAAAAGCTGCACAGTCTCTTTGTGTTTTTTTGTGATTGTGGCAGAACAGTGAAGCCAGGGTGCAATGTGCATTAGCTGCTTTCTGAAGGAAATAACATATCTAAGAATTAGTCTTGACAAATATTCCTTCCCAGAGGAAATCTGGAAAGATATTTTTCATATCTTCATTTTACTCTCACAGTTTCACTTCTGACTGTAACTAACTCACTGTGGGCTGGATTACAGGAGGTTGCTTAGATACCTAAAAATGTATCCAGAAATAATATTCCTGTCTGATAGTGTGAAATTAAGTTCATAGGAGAAGAAATCTAAAATGTGAAATCAATGTTTTCAAATTTTTTTTACTATTAGCTTGTTGTCAAATTTGACTTGAAATCTAAATATTTGTATTTATTTGTAGTAAAACATTTTACTTCCTGCAAAAAAGGCTGTGTGACATTAGACACTATGTCAGTATGTGTAATTTCTGATTATAAGGATGACTTCCACTGGGAAGAAAGTGTGTTTTAAATGGCTGTTCAGGTGCTATTCAAGCTCACTTGGAAACAAGAATGCCAGCTGGAAGCTGTTCATGCTGGAGAAGTCTTTGTAGCCTGTACATGTCATATTCAGGATTTCTCAATAGGTTTAGCTCCAGCAAGCTTCCTGTGACTCTCTGGTACATGCTGTTCCATGGTTCTGTGTGTTACTGTTGAAGGCAAAGAAAAAAGAATCATGGAATCACAGAATCATAGAATGGTATGGGTGGGAAAGTACCTTCAAAGGTCATCTAGTCCAACCCCCTGCAGTCAACAGGGACATCTTCAACTAGATCAAGTTGTTCACAGACCCATACAACCTGACTTGGAATGTTTCCAGGGATGGAACATATACCACCTCTTTGGGCAACCTGGGCCAGTGGCTCACCACCATCAGCATAACAAATTTTTTCCTTCTATCTAGTCTAAATCTCACTCTTTTAGTATAATCCAGCGATTATACTCCAGTCTACTTTCTATAATCTTCTAAGGTTAATAAAGTGACATTCCTGCCCTGGCTTCTTGCAGAGCTGTAACCATCCAGCTGTGTTCACCTTTTGCAAGACTTAATTCAAATATGCACTGAAAACCTCTAGCAGAGAATCATAGAATCATAGAACAGTTACAGCTGGAGGAGCCCTTGAAGATCATCGAGTCCAGCCTTTTTCTTAGCCCTATCAACTTGATAAATGATGCCCCCCAACGCAACATCTACATGTCTTTTAACCACCTCCAAGGATGGTCACTCAACCACCTCCCTGGGCAGCCTGTTCCAATGGCTGACAACCCTTTCAGTAAAGAAATTCTTCCTAATGTCTAGCCTGAAACTCTCCTGGCGCAATTTCCATCCATTTCACCATGTCCTATCACTCTCCACCAGGGAGACCAGACCAATCCCTGCCTCTCTACAACCTCCCTTCAGGTAGTTGTAGAGAGCAATGAGGTCTCCCCTCAACCTTCTCATTTCCAGGCTAAACAGGNTCTAGGATGAATCCCATCTGGCCCCATAGATTTCTGGATGTTGACATGGAGGAGTAGGTCCCTGACCATCTCCTCGTGAATTATGGGGGGGACATTTTGGTCCCATTCTCTTGGCTTGGGGGGTTGGCTTCCCTCAGTACAGCTGTTACTTTTATTAAAGACTGAGACAAAAATCCAGAGATACTGGAGATATGCAAGTGATGAGGCCAACTATGCAGCTCGTCATATATGGATGGTTGCTGAGCCCAGGAAGACTTTGTTGTGATATCATTACATCTGAGAATACATGCAGATTTGGGGGGTGGGAGGGGTGGGGGTGGTTAAGTTCCTCGAAAGAATACTTCACAAGTTTAAATGTTGTTTATGTATCTAGTGTTCTGATTTTAGGTGAGGTAACATTGAACAAATGAAATTTCAGAATAAAAGGGTTGGCAGCCTTGCTCTCAGATGCTCCTAAGATATGTTTGCCTGCCTCAGGATTGCCAAGGGGATTTCCCAGGTCTGGTACCTTGTACCCCGTAGCTTGGAGTAGCTGGAGCTGATCTGAAGTCACTCAAGTTTATAACCCCTGTCTTTTCTATTCTCAGTGGCCATATGGTTTGTGTGAGAGCATGTGAATTTTCCTTTAATCCCCAAACCCGAAGGCTGGGGATTCATGGTCCACAAGTTTCCTCTCAATTCTGATCAGAGGATCTGTGACATCTCCTTTTGAAACTCTTGAACTAATGTGTTAGTATTTAATTCAGTTTTCTTTGGTGTTTCTGAGGATAGTATGTAATTTTAGAGGCTGAGATAGTTGTCACTGCATGGGATTTTATTGACTTTCTTTTTTTATTTTGTCCATGCTTCTCATGGTGGTTTTATATTAATTTAATGGAAGTTACATTTTCTTGCTGTTATTTATGTTTATTTTACTGTTTGTTCAAATTCATCCAACTGTATGCTACCAAGAGAAAAGACCGTAACATTTATTTGTAATGTTTTGAGATCTATCAGCAGAGGGAGAAGTGAGGCAGGAAAAAAAATGCCTTTTTTTGGTCCTGAACATTTCCTGAAGTAGCATTTGTTCTGCTTCTGCAGAAGCAGCGTATCACATTACCTGTGTACTTGTCACCATTCTATTTTTCTCCAACTCTTTCTTTGTAATATAGTTTACATACGTACTGTCAAATAACTTCCAAATCCCCTAGGATGATTGCTTTACATTCATAATTATACAAAATTGAACATTAAAAATGCAAGGGAATTGTTTTAACTAAATCTGTGGGGTTTTTTTTTCCCCTAAAGTTTCAGACCCAGAGCTTACGTCTCTCAGACCTGCACAGGAAATCTCAGCTATGGAGAGGGATAGTTAGTGTCACCTTAATAGAAGGACGTGAGCTGAAAGCAATGGATGCAAATGGACTGAGCGATCCTTATGTGAAGTTCCGACTGGGACATCAGAAGTACAAAAGCAAGGTAATTTTAACTGTGACCTAAAGTGCTCATTAGCTGTGTTTAGGATGTTTTCGCCTTCTTTGTGGGGTTTGTTTTGGTTTTTTTTGTTTGTTTGTATTATTATTTAAACAGTGGTGGAAATTTATTGTTGCATTAATTCGCTGTCAGAGCATCTAGGGTTTTATTTAGAGGTTGTCCTTCTAATTGATTATAAACAAAAGTAATACTAGATGGGAACAAATGTAGCATTGAAAAATGCAGGGTGGTAGGGAGGCACATGTGATTTTCTGCACAGACTGAGTTAGCTTTTTTCTCCTGTTATAGGTCATTTGTGGCAGGGTAGACGTGAACTGAGTCTGATAAGTAGATACCACTTTTGTGCCTTTCTAGTTTGACACTGGTCCCCTCTTAGATCCTTTGAATGGTCTTACCCTCAAACCATGTCATGCTTATGTTCTCATTTCCCGCATTGTGTCCTTACAGCAAGTTTCATTAAAATTTTGTGCATGTTTGAGCTTAACAGGTAGAGAGGATTGATCAGGGAAATTATGGTTGTGGAGACTAGTTTGACTCGCTTGCTATTAATTTTTTATTTCCCTGATCCCTATTGGTTTGAAAGTTAGTGTTTAAGACAGATGCTGGGATGGCTGATGAGACACATGACCTTCCTCTTGCAATGGTCATGACAGCTCCATGATGGTTTTCACATCCAGACAAAGAGCAAAGTGAGGGAGAGGCCAGGAGTGTTTAGGTGCCACATGTGCAGATCTCTGAGACTACCTTAGGGCCTCTTAATGTGAAATCAGAAGAAAACAAATATCATGGTTTTGTGACTTCAAAATTTTCATAGTCTTTCTGCATTTTAATCCTCCCTGATTTTCCATTTTTCCAAGCCAGAGTAAATGGTGGTTGTAGAAAGTAGTGATTGCTTCCTTAAGAAGGTGCTAGACAATTTCCATTCTTGCTCAAGACAGACTGTGACTTCGCTTTTGCATTGTGGTAAAAAGTCTGCAAGCTTTCTGTTCTGCAGAGTGTGGTAAGAAGAGCATGGACTGAAATCCACTGAAGTTACTACTTTTTCAGAAGTTACTGGACTTAAAATGATTGAAAAATCTACTTTCATCTGAGTTGCAAAGGAAGTGAAACACAGTTTTAGGAAAAAAAAAAAAAAGAAGAGTATTATTCCATAGAGAATAAACCTTAGTATCATATTTCTTACAGTGCTAGTGCATCTGGGGAGAGAGGACATGACAAAATTGTTTTTGTTTAAATACTTACAGTCACCATCTGCTTGTCATTGCAGGTGCTTTGTTTTCCATCAGGCTTAGACACATAACCTTACTGTCACTTAAGAGAGGGCATAATTACTCTACAGAAAAATGGATCCGTTCCCAGGGTAAATCCTTTGTTCAAGAGGCGATTGAAAGTGACAGGTTGCAGGGTTTTGGAGGTTACGCTTGTGTCAGAGAGGCATGCCAGAACTGGTCAGTAGTCTCTGCTAATTACTATTTTTAAATTCTGACTGCTTAAGACACTCATACTGCAACTAGAAATAACTTCCTGAACAGACACAAAAGATCAAATTTGCAGTTCATGAAAGTGTATGCCTGCACAACGCAATATGACTTTCTCTTTGCTGTCCTTTCAGATTGTGCCAAAAACTTTGAATCCTCAGTGGAGGGAGCAGTTTGACTTTCATCTTTATGAAGAACGAGGTGGAATTATTGATATTACCGTGTGGGACAAAGATGCTGGCAAAAAGGATGATTTTATTGGCAGGTTTGTGCAATTACAGCCTTCTTCTTCCCTGGGGGTGAGGCAGATGATTAAAATGAGCTTTGCCATTGAAACTGTTTCTTATGACCATTTGTTCTTGCTTAGCTTTTTTTTTTTTTTTCCTTAGGGGAAAAAAAAAAGTGGTGGAGAATTTGTTGCAAATATCAGGGCGATTTGCTGCCTTGATGTAATTCTGTAAAATAAAATGGTGTAAAATAATTGTTATTGACCAGTAGGTGGCAGCTTTTACCAATTGATAGAGTGGTTCTCCAGATGAAAAATTCCATGTTTAGAGCAATAATCAAGATGCAGGTGGTTCCACATAGCAACCTCCACGTTGGAGGAGAAATAACTCTTGGGACTTGTAATAGGTGCATGAGATCAAAATTATTCACTCATTTTTTAACCTATTTGATAAATAAAGCAAGAGTCCTTAAGCTTCTGGGGCAAAGAAATAAGGTCATTCACCTAATTCATCTTCAGGACAAGTGAATCTTTGGGATCTCTCTTAGAGTTCAAGAAATGGTATAAATTTGTGTGGTTATGCTCCCATTTTACTGTGTAGAAAGAAGAAAGATGCTAATGTTTATTAATTAATAATAGCATTAATTATCTATTAAGGGAAAAAACTATCTAATGGCATTGACTGTTAGCTAATAAAGGAAGAAACTGTCTTGTGCTTACAGATGCTACAAAGTAGGTACTTTTTGGAAAACTCAGATATTTCTTTACATCATACTTAAATCCATACAGTCATAATAATTTATTATTATTATTATTGCTATTGTTATATATTTTGACTTGTTAGAATATTGGTTATAGGTGGTTTTGCTAGGACACTGACACTATTAACTAGTAAAACTATGTTATTTGGTTGGTAAAATCAGGAATAGAAATCCCCATAGACCAAGCCATGTACTTCTGTTGTCAATGTGGTTATGTTTCTACTGACCTTTTCCTCCCTCTCTTTCCATTTAGGGTAATGGCTTTCTTCATCAAATTAGATCAGTTTGGTAATATTCTGTGTTTATTTCCTGACGTAAGTTGTGGAAACTCAGAATACACACAGAGTCTGTGGAAAGCAAACAGCTTTAGTATTGACAAAACCACTTTTCAAAAGTATACACAGTAGGATTTTATTTTATATAGTGAAACCCTGTGGATGGGTTGATAGGTTTGTATTTGAAGTTTGCCTTGTATTTTTTTTCCTTGCTTGATTTCAGTTAGTGCGTAGGGTAACAAAAACTGTTTTTCTGAAGTAACATAGTCATTTATTCCTATGTCAACACATGATATACCTTGGAAAATTATTCCTGTTTTCTGCTATTCCTGTTTCCTGCTATTCCTGTTTCCTGCTTAACTTTAACCTTCTTATCCAAAAGATGGTGAGATTCAGAGTTTTCACGTGTGATTTTTCAGAGCGCTGTCATCAAAGCATGTTGTACCTGTTACCAGTAATGATAAAGTCTTTTCAAGTGCATTGCATAAAATAAAATACACTATTTTTCTCCAAGGCACTTGAAACCTAAATAAGAATGTGACAGAGAAATTGGAGAGGGAAGATTTGTAACTTCAAATGCATAAGTTGATTAGGTAATTTTTCAGATACCTAAAATTTGTATGTCTTAAGTATGCATCTATTTATTTTTAGTACCTGTATGCTGTTACGCAAGTAACAAATGATTTCTATATTTTACTTAGGCAAAAATAAATAAATACATAAATTGATAGCATGAGAAACCTCTCTTAGAAGAATACTTGAAGCCTTTAGCATTTTTCAGTAAGAGAACGCTGTTTTGTTTTGGTTTCTGTCATTTTCCTCACTAGATGTAATTCTTGTGTATACCAAAAATGATGCTCCTTAGACAGAGCTAATCTCTAGCTCTTCTGAAATATATAAATGTTTTTTTCTGAAATTTTACAGCTCTTGATTTTTGTATCTATAATCCCTCTTCAATGTGTCCTTTCAGACACTCTCATTTCACCTTCTCTTGGTACCTTATCTCTGGATAATGCAAACTGCAAACAAATTCCTCTCCATGAAGATTTTCAGGAAAAACTTTGTCATTTGTCAAGCTCAATCTGAATATAAAAATAGGTCTTAATATTCTCCCTCCCTGATACTCTTTTCCAGTCACTGTGGATAAAAATCACTGACACCTGGCAGCTCCACTTTGCACTCACCTCTCTTCCCCACTTTCTCCTTTTGAGGCTGCCTCTAAAAGCTCTAAACACTTTGGTTCAGACACCACAGACTTGCTCTGTGTGTGTTTGTGTTATGCTAAGTATATATTAATTTTTTAAAGCACAACTGAGATGTGCTCTGTGGCTCTCAAGGCACACATAATTATTTTGATTCAGGTTCCAGGAAAAGTGATAATAAGGACGTAGGAGGGAAACAGACTTCTTGGTAGTATTCTAGCTCAGTGATGGAGAGTAGTCACCTTCATCTTACTATGATCTTCCTGCTTTCTTGATTCGTGTGCCAGCAGCAGCTGTTACATAGGAATACTTTTATTAAATGCAAATGAAAACAATTGCTTCTTGAAAATGTTCTACCTGGCTAAAGTATGTTTAGGAAGAAGCTGTGCTTGATCAACAAGAGCCTTAGTCATTGAGGGAAACATCAGACTAAACTGACAAAACAGAAGAAAAAGTTCATTTAAGGAGCACTTCACAATGTTGGTTTTTTGTGTCCTACATATTAATCTGCCCACAGAGCATACATGAAGGTCAGCAGAATTTCACGTGCAAAACAGGTGTTACTGAGCTACTTTGCCAGGAGAACTCTTTGAAGAGGGCCACTCTTAAATCTGGTTCAGCAGTTCCAAATTGAGATGGCTATGGGAGAACAGAGTCACCAGGTAAAATATTGAAGGGATAAACTCCAGATTCCTCCCGGCAGAGAGCACAGGAAGCCCCCTTCGAGTTGAACTGTTCTTTAAGCTCTGTAAATCACCAGTTTTGTTCCAATGCAGTGTGTAATAACTTCTCCTGGAATTACCATTTCTGTGTCTGTCTCAGCTGCACTACAGTAGAGTAAAAGAGGTGTGAAATCAAGAGGGTGTATTCTGTGGGCCCTTCATGTATCATGATACTCTTTAGGCTGGAGTGTGTTAAGGGCCAGGATGAAGTTGGTAATGTGACAAGGTGGTGATGGCATGTGTGCTCATACTCCAAGGGCTTGTGATCCTCTTTTGTGGATCAAAATTCAGAGAAAGAGAAAGATATGTCTGTCACAGAACCAGCATAAAGCTCAATCTTCATCTTGGTGCCCAGGCACATTCAGCATGGTGGTTCCCCGGAATGAGTGCTGACTGGTTGATTTTCATTCTTGGCTTTGGGCATTATATGTTTGTAAAATTCATTTGAGTTTCAATTGTGCGCATTCTCCATGAGAGTTTAAAGGTTGCACCTTGTCAACTTCCATCTTAGAATACTCTAAAAAACCAAAATCCTAGAATCATTTCAATGTTTGAAATTTTGAAAGCCTGTAAAAAGACCTCATATGAAACTTTGAGGAAAACGTATTTCTGATCATATGCTGATTTGCATTAGGAAACAATGCGCTTGACAAGAACTGAGCAGTTCATCATGCAGGATATTAAATTCTGGCATTCTTCTGAATATATATATTTTTTTTTTTATTTTTTTTTTTTTTAAGCAACCATATTGCAGGACCAAAGACATGAGGTCTAGAGGTTCTTTTTTTGGAAAGCATCAGCAGCTAAAGCAACAGGGGCAGCCTTGTTGCATTCAAATAAGCATGGGGACTTGCATGAGCAGTATGACTCATTGCTTCATCTGATAAGTAGAAATACAGATGTATGTGTGTGTATATTGTTCAGTTTGAGTACAATTAACAGTCACATGTTTTTGCTCTGAGAAAATCACTTCCATATTGAGTCGATATACTCCTGTGATTAAAAACATGCAGTAAGTTTAAGTAGGTAATACTAGGATCAAAATGAAGGTGAAATGATTCTAATCTTCTTGTAATTATTTAACTTGCTTATCATCTGCATTTTTGAAGGCGATCCTGACTGTCACCTTTACGATAATCAGCTAATAAATCCTCATGATTGTTACACCTTTATGCATAGCAGTAATCTGAACAAATTGGCTGCTGACAGCTGCAATAAATTGTCAAGAATGAGTGCTGTCAGAGAACAAGTTGTTTCTGTGAACATACAGGATAAGTAAATCTCATGTCATGCAGTTTTATTCAGCTGAAGTTATTTGCAATCCAGTATGGCAGGATTTATAGCATTATTTATTGGTATGAAAAATGCATGTTTATCTTTAAAATGACATTGACTTTTACTCATATTTTGTGCCAGGAAATTACTGTTGACTTCATCTGAATCTATTCTCATCAGTATTTATAGAGGGTACTATCTTTTTTTTTTTCCATCTGATGCAAATTAGGAACAAAAGACCTTGTGAATAGCCTATTCATTAAATCTGTTTCTTAATTTTATCTGTAGCAAACTGAAATTTCCCATAATCTCCTTGAATCTTGTCATAAAAATTAAGTTTGTTTTTTTTTTGTGCGTGTGTATATGGTTACATACCATATAATGAAGTTATGAAATACAAAATCTAAATACTTAGTTTTCAACATTTTAGATTTTCAACACTTAATCTGTTTAGTTTTTTCACAGTAATGAAGCCATAGGAGTTTTGGGGGGGCACATAAATACAAGCAATAAGCAACTTATGCCACTGTATTATTAATCTGAAAGCACAGGGATACACTGCTTGAAGTTCCATGCTAAAGAGGGATTTTTATGTACAATTTTTATGATTCTTTCATTTTTTTCCACTGAAATTTATGTATTTTCACTATGAGAAAGTGAAGGTTATCAGAGAGAACTGAGTGGTACTGTAAAGTTGTGTATGAGCCCTCCAACATGCATATAAATTTGAGTGGAGGACAATAAATGGGCTACTGCTAACATTTCTTTCCAGATTTTTTCTAGAGATGTTGTGGAGACTCTGATTTGTATTAAAATGACTTCTAAAATTTTGTTAGCCAGGAGAGATGTTTTGAATGTAGGTGTGAAAGTTTGTGTTAGTGCTGAAATTGATGAATATTGAAGTTTCAGTTTTGCAAAACTCTGTCAGGGAAAAATGGGTTCCTCTGGAAATGTAAATAGTACTTTATTGTGCTGGTCTTTCAAACATGTTTTTCACATGGTGGCTTGAAAATTTCAAACCACTGTAAATTGAGTTTTGAATTGTGTGCACATGTGAATTACGCAGTGACTCTGTGTGAACACAGAAAAGCCCACAACCAACAGTCTGGGTGTATAACAGTTTGTTCATTATACATGATGACTGAAGTTAAATTATTGCAGATGCATTTCTTTGTGTAAAATGAAAGGTTTTGTCCAAAGCATTAAAATCTAAACCTGCTGCTGGCAGGTCTGCCCTTGACAAATCCTGAGGTGTGCTGAGCTGTCCCCATTTCTGATTGTTGGCAAAGGGAGTTAGATATAAATACTGCGTCTCAAGATCTGTCCTTTGGGTATTGCACACCTTACCTATCACCATCTCTGCACATTTTAACTTCTGTTAACACAGAGGCACTGCTATTTTGCTAGAAAGCCAAAAAAAGGTTCAGCTTTGGCTCACAAATCTTCAGAAAGTTCGTCTTACCAGGTATTTCATTATTTACAAAGCTTAGGGACAGTATAGATTCTTCTCCTGACTCTCTTATCTCCCACATATGGAAATGTACTCCACTACATGAAGAGTGGCAAAATAAGAGAAAGGGAGAAGGAGAAGTGGAATAGGTGCCTAGACATGACAGTAAAAAGTGGTTAGGGGCATAGACAGCGGGTTGTGAGGATTCCTGGAAGGCACAGACTGAAGCTGTGTGAAAGCTCTTTCTGAGGTGCTGGGAACAACTAATGAGGGCACAACCATATAGGAAGACATAAGATTCATCAAAGCAATAGACTGTTTCAACAGAGGGAAGTGTTAATTTTACTGCAAAGGAATTGCAGTGATGACAGCACTAACAGTGCAGGTCTGTAGTGTATGGCTGTGCCACAGGGACAGTGTAGGAAATACCACATCATAAAACATGCAAATACTTTTCTCTGTCTACGCTATTTCAGAAGTGAATCTGTAGTTTTGTTGTGAAGAGCTGTGGAAAATGCTAATTGGTCATTTCAAAATCCATCCACAGGATTTTATGGCATAGACCATATTTGTTTTCACAGAATCCCAGCATGGTGGGGGTTGGAAGGCACCTCTGGAGATCACCTAGTCCAACCCACCTGCTAATGCAGGTGGCAGCAGCACACAGGCAAGCACAGCAGCTTGCCTGGTATCACCTCCGGGTAGATTTGGAATCTCTCCAGAGAAGGAAACTGCACAAACTGTCTGGGCAGATTGGGCCAGCACTCTGGCACCCTTATAGCAAATAATCTTTCCCTCAGCTTCAGATGGAACTTTCTGGGTTACAGTTTGTGCATGTTGTCTTTGTCCTGTCACTGGGCATCACTGAAAAGAGTCTGGACCCATCCTCTTGTCCCCCTACCCTTTAGCTATTGCTCAGCACTGAGCAGATTCCCCTCTGGGTCTGCTCTTCTCCAGGCTAACCAGCCCCAGGGCTCTTGGCCATTTCTTCTCACAGAGATGCTCCAGTCCCCTCAGCATCTTTGTAGCTTCTGCGGGACTGGACACAGGACTGTAGATGTGGCCTGAATAAGGCAGAGTAGAAGGGGAGGAGAACCTCTCTTCACCTGCTGGTCACACTCTAATTAATGCACTCACTGACCTTTTCGTCCACATGAGCACGTTACTGGCTCATGGTGAATTTGTTGACCACCAGCCTTCCAGATTCTTCTCCACAGAGCCATTTTTCAAGCAGGTCAACTCCTAACCTGGCCTGGTACATGGGATTATCCGTCCCTAGATGCAAGACCCTACACATACCCTTGTTGAAATTCATGAGGTTCCTCCCTGCCAAGCTCTCCACCTTGAGGGTGGCACAACTTTTTAGCAAGCAATAAACGCTTGCCCATATTCAAGTATTGCTCAGTGACTGGTGATTGTCTTGTATTTCATATGGCTCTAATGTTTACATTACCAACACTGACTTACCCCAAACTACAGGACTCTTCCCTGCTTTCCATGCATGGCTTGACCTGGCAGTGCTGTTTCCTAGGTGCTGCTGAACTCTGCAGCAAAGCAGAGCACTCTCAGCTTCCTGGGGATCCTTTCCAGCTTCCCAAGCACTTCCTCTCAGTCAATGTCCGACTTAACTGAGTTAGCATCTCCAGTTCCTTTGGGAGCTTTCCTGGTTTTCAGTATCACCTCTATCCACCACCTATCACAAGCATCGTGTGTGGAGTCTGTCATTTTACTTCTTTCTCATTATCTTTACACTTAAAAATGCTGTGCTCTGCCTCTTCCCAGAACTTCACATTACTGCAGTCCTGTCTTTCTGAGCCCTGCCATTTTTCTGTCAGTGCTTTGCAGAATTTCCCCTCTCCGTTTGTTTCTTGGTTTTACTGGAACATTGTACTCTGCTCATAAAGGAGATGGAGTATCACAGATTGTAGCAGTTCATGCCTCGCTGCTTCTGATGTGTGTCCAGCTCAGTTCTAATTGCAGAATTGCACAGTTACCTCTCCTTGGCATCCTTTGGAGCAGCATAGACCTGGATCACAGTGGAGTTAAAAGGCTGTCTTCCTGAACAAGTCATGATGATAATTAAGTTGCCTGGGTTGTAGCCAAGTGGTGCTTTTCTGTCCCTATCACTTAGGATTGTGCCATTTCCTCTTTTATGCTTTATTTTGTCATGTGAGAAAATGATCTCGCTATCTGCTGTCTCTCCATTGCCTGGCCACCTGGCTTTTAAGAGGCCTTCTATGTCATGTCGTTACCTTTGTAATTCATTCATTAGCAAGGATATTTCACCAGGGTGCCAACGTGGTATTACATTCCAGGTTCCATTAGAACTATAGAGGGGAGGTGCTTTTTACCTCTTAGACGTGCTGATAATAAAATACTACATATAGTTCTGGCTTCCATACTTTAAAAAGCATGCAGGAGAATTTCACTGGATCAGAAAAGTTACAGAAAGTCGTCTGAGGGCTATAGGAGATGTGTTCCAAGGAGTTGTATAGGGAGCTGAAGGTGTTTAGCATATCAAAAGGAAGATCAAGAGAAGATGTGATTGTGGTGTATGGGTACCTTCACTGGAAGAAAATATGGAGCACTAAAGGCTTTTTCAACCGAGTAAAGAAAGGCATAAAAGGAACCAAAGGCCAGATATATTCAAATTAAAAATAAATCAGAAATGTATTTCTAACAGTTTGGGCGATTGACACACTGAACATCATTTCAGAGAAGTAGTGGATTCTCATTCAGTTTTCCATAGGAGCTGTACCCTGTTTCTGCAATAAATTGTCTGTGATAGTTTCACACATGAGTTTGTGACACTTGCATGGTTTTTATTCCTTCCGATCTCTGAAATCCTGAAAATCCAGATCTGTCCAGTGCCTGACATTAACAGAATCCCAACATAGAAGCAGCTGGAAGGGACCTCTGGAGATTATCCAGTCCAACCCACCTACTAAAGCACAGTCACCCACAGCAGGTTGCCCAGGATCACATCCAGGTGGGTTCGGAATCTCTCCAGAGCGGGAGACTCCACAATGTCTCTGGGCAGCCTGGGCCATTGCTCTAGAACCCTCACAGCAAAAAATCTTTCCATTCAGATGGTACCTCCTAGGTTCCAGTTTATGCCCACTGCCGCTTGTCCTTTCCCTGGGCACCACTGAAAAGAGTGTGGACCCATCCTCTTTGCTCTTACCCTTTAGGTATTGATGAGCATTGAGAAGATCCCCTCTGGTTCTGCTCTTCTCCAGGCTAACCAGCCCCAGGACTCTCAGCCTTTCCTCCTCTCAGAGATGCTTCAGTCCCCTCAACATCTTTGTAGCCTCTGCTGGACTCTCTCCAGTAGTTCCTTGTCTCTCTTGAACTGTGGAGCACAGAACTGGACCCAGGACTCCAAATGTGGCCTGATTAGGGCAGAGGAAAGGGGGAGAAAAACCTCCATTGACCTGCTGGTCACACTCTGAAATTCCCTGAAATTTGCTTTATAGCCATGCGTGAAAATCTCTCTTACAAGTTAGTGGCTTTTTTTTTTTTGCCGTAGTTGTTCAGCTTGAGCTCTTCACAGGTGAAGAAATTTCACTTTCAAGAGCTGCTTGAAATACTATTATGGAATACTATTTCCATAAGAAACTGGATTGTCCAAAATAACTACTACCTTATATTTTTCAGTTTGACAGCCACCAGTCACATAAAACTTATGCCATTCTCAAAATGTCTTCATATTTTTCAGGATCCTCAGTTTGAGAATGGAAGGGAAAATTGTCTACCACCTCAATGCTCATTCTGCACTAGTTTCTGGTAATATTCAAGTTCACCTTTATCGTCAAAGCATCTTTGTTCTCCATGGAAACAGTTGTAGGCGACAAATGTCTTTTAAGAAGACATCTTAACTGATGCAGAAGTCAGCATTGCTAAACCTTTAAAGCTTGGAATACTCGGTTAAATGAGAAAGGACATTGTTAACTTGAACTTTCCAAAGCAATTTTTCTTTAGAAGTATTTTGTTAACTTCAGTGCCTCTAAGGAAATCTTATACAAGAAGGAGTTTTGGGGGTTCTCTAGTGATATCTGTAAAGGTTATTCTGGTATAGGGCTAGCTCTTAGCTAATGCCTTAATAAAACCAGGCTTCCTTCACCTTTTTGATCCATTGCAAAGATCTGGTGAGAACAAACTGGATCTAACAAAAATAGTTTTGTTTTTTTTACAGGAAAATTTGATGTGAGAGCAAGCAAAGTTTACTTTAATTTTCATTAAAATCTCAGCTTTTAATGGATAGAAATGCCATTTTTCTTATAGTAAATTAGAAAGTCTCATCTTCTGACTGAAGTGCATGTTTCACGAATGCACTTGTCTCACCCCAAATGCTCCTCAAGCCTTGGCGCCTTTGAGCTAGAGATAAGTTCTCCACCTCTACTCTGCCCTGGTGAGGCCCCACTTGAAATACTGTGTCCAGTTCTGGGCCCCCCAGCTCAAGAAAGGTAGGGAGCTGCTGGAGAGAGTCCAGCACAGGGCCACCAAGATGATTAAAGGAGTGGAACATCTGCCCTATGAGGACAGGCTGAGAGAGCTGGGTCTCTTCAACCTGGAGAAGAGGAGACTGACAGGGGACCTCATTAATGTTTACAAATATGTTAAGGGCGAGTGTCAGGAGGAGAAAGACAGGCTCTTCTCAATGTCATCCAGTGTTAGGACGAGGGAATGGGAGCAAGTTGGACCATAGGAGGTTTAGTGTTAACATGAGGAAAAACTTCTTTACAGTAAGGGTGATGGAGCACTGGAACAGGCTGCCCAGGAGGGCTGTGGAGTCTCCTTCTCTGGAGACATTCAAGAGCTGCCTGGACACATTCCTGTGTGACCTCATCTAGGTGATCCAACCCCTAACATTCTATGATTCTATGATAAGTGAGCTTCATCTCCTATGAGTCCAGAGGAGAAGACCTGATGCAGAATGAGATACACGAAGATGATGTTTACCTAGATTTCCATAAAGTGCAATGGTGACACTCCTTAATGGAATAACCCTGGGTTTTTATTAAATTATCTGAGAGGATGTTTTTCAAAGACTTTCACTTGAAAAAGCTTTCAGATCACTCCCAACCCTTTAGATGATTTTAGGAAATAACAAGCCAGTGATGGGCTGTTCATGGAGATCCACCAGGCAGCCAATAGAAGTATTTCTCAAGTAGTCTGTTATAGATGTGGTGATATTAGGAATATTTCATAACTGTAGGAAAGGTCCAGGGGTAAAACTGATTTGTCAGTTGCCTCTTTAAACCTGCATAAGAGAATAGCATGGACTGCTGATGCTGTAGAAGTGCTATAACTTCAGGAATTGGAGCACTTTGAGCTTGTAGGTCTGAGGTACACCCTGAAATTTTACAATCATAGCATTTTTTCTGATGCATGTAGGTTTTTTCTGTTCCAGTGAGGGTAGACTTTTTGCATGAGAGGTGAATTATTTCTGAATTACTTGTATCTTTGTATTACTTGTGACTTTCTGGCTCTTTCACTGACGTCAAGAGAGTTCGAACTGGTTCTTTCAAATAATATTTAAGTCCCAATATTGTTGCAGGAAAATTTGTTGTGAGAACCAAGCAAATTTGATATTCTTTTGTTCATGACATATTTTGGAGAGGTGTCTGTTTTGAAATAAACTCTCAGAGTATTTAACACCAGGATCATCTTAAACTGCTCCAGCGTTGAATACTTGATTACAATATTCATTACCTTAAGGAGTGCTTTATAGTCCTTACTGCAGCCTAAATAAATATGTGATAGCCCATGTCAAAGGTACTGTTTTCAAAAACTGTGGCAAAAAGTTTCATGTACGAAACTTGTATTGATCATCAGCCTGAACTAACAGCAACAGCCTCAGCCTTCCCTTGCTGTTTTTAGTGTAATTTCTCACTCGTCTTCCAAAGAGTTCAAAATGAAAGGTAAATATTGAAGTCAGAATGCTATGTCAGTTGGAATTTTTTTCATTGTAAAATAATTGAACCTTGTTACTGAAGGAGCATTGCAGTAGTTTAATTTTGACAGCTGCACAACAGTCAGTAAATGTTTAAAAGAAAAAAAAAATTAAGAAGAAATTTTCCTGTAGCAAATCTAATCTGTCTGTGATAGCACAATGCCTATTTCATGAGTCTGCACTTATTCTCATAATTGGCTATTTCCTGTTCTTAAATGCCTATTTATTCATCTCTGTCACCTTTTTCTTAGTTTATTGGCCCTGCGGTCACCACATTATCTTTCTTTTCAAAATCAATTGACATTTTATGAAAAGAGTTTGCTAGATGTTTAGTTTAGTGAGAGTGGCATATAGAGCATGTGCTTGTCACATTAAATAATCACTGTTAAAAGCAGAGTATTCAGTGGCTTAACTCTATGTGGAATATATTCATTTACTTTATTTCAATATTGTTTTTGTTTTTATTTATTGTTTTCCTTCTTCAGGAGATCCACCTGGATATGAAACTGGGTAACCTACTCTGGGTGACCCTGCTTTAGCAGGGGAGTTGGACTAGATGTTCCCCAGAGGTCCATTCCTACCCCCACCAGGATGGAATTCTGGGATTTTGTTTAGAGTAATGAATTGGCAAAATGTTACTGGGAGAAGCTATAAGTAGAAGTATTCTGAATAGTACTTTTTCACAGAAATTGCTATGCTGGCATTACATTTGACACACGCACTGAATTTCTATTCTAGACAGGCTCAGAGCTAAAATATAGGAAAGTTGGAATGTGTGAACTATACAAATTAAAATATTAAAAGTTGTAAGCTGTGCACAGGCTAATTATAACTATAAGATATTCTTGTTTTAATTATGATCAGCTCTTTGTTAGCAGTGATGCTTTTTTCTTCCTTGCTCTACCTTTTATTTTTAAAGATGCTGCAAAGCTATTTCTGTTGGCTGGAGCATTTGGAGCCATTCTTCATTAGTTCAGTGTAGGGCACAGGTTATTCAAACAGGGATCAGGCAGGATGGATCACCTTCAGCCACTCTGCCCAGCTATAAGCAGCCCCTGCTCATTACAATGTGAGACATCTTGTTATATATCGGGTTGTGGCATCAAGTTTGATCCTGAGTACCTACCTGAAACTTTGACCCTGAGCCATACACAGCTCAGTGCGAGAGAGCCGGGCCTTTTGGGTAGTGCTCAGGTTGTGTTTTTCTGTCTCAGTCATGTTAACTCCATCACAGTCAAGTCCACACAGATGCTTTGGGTTTTTTTAAGAGATGTGTTTAATGTATTAAATGTGTTATTAAATGTACGATATTAAATATAGATATACATATTCTAAATGTATTTACTGTATAAAGTTATTTAATGTTGTTAGATGAATGGTATCAGAAACGTTCACGTCAAAACTTACCTTCTGTATTTATACTAGAGGCATAATTAAAAGTACAACTTATGTCTGAAGCTGGATTTTTAAAATTCTCTGACTACATTCAAGTAAGGCATAGTAGGTAACTTTTTTCTTGTGTCTGTACATTCTTTTTAATATTTATAGTTCACAGGCATTTATAAAAAGAAAATTTAAAAGTTAAGCAAGAGACATAGGTCGAAACTGAAGAGAAATCCTTCCAGAAGCTGGGGAGGAATTTCTACAGATTTAACTGTCCAGCTGGATGCAAGCAAGGCAACCTGCTCCTGTTTGACGTGAGGAAAACCACATGCTGATGGAGAATGTTTGTTTTTAGGTGCCACGTTGACCTGTCGACCCTGAGTAAAGAACAAACCCACAAGTTGGAGATACCACTGGAGGAGGGAGAGGGATTCCTGGTGTTGCTGGTCACTCTCACAGCCTCAGCTGCTGTCACTATCTCTGACCTCTCTGTCAACTCCCTGGAGGACCAGAAGGAGCGAGAGGAGATACTGAAGAGATATGTATGGAGTTCTCTTTTCCCTTTATCTGCAAAATGTTTACATATATAAATAATAACTATTGTGGGGGGAGAACATCTAACTATATCCTTGTCACACTCAGCCAATAACAGTCATTTGAACTAGTTACTAGTATTATCACAGCTGGTACAGGTAATGTCAAGAAAGCTACATGTCAAGAAATCCTTTCTATACAATGAGGTATTTTTCACATAGTAATTCATCTATCTGATATGATCATGTGGCATAAAGAAGTTAATTTTACTGCCTTGCAGATAATTTTTACCCAGCACTTAAGAACTAAGGGGGTCACTTGGTGACCATGCAGTTCCTGGTGACTGTTTATACCAAATGGTTTGAGGTGCCAGTTTGAGGTAGCTGGTTTTTTAAGTGTCTGCTAAAGAGCAAGAAAACTTTCTTTTTTTTGTCTGTACATTAGGGGGGCTGGAGCAGTATTTTGTGTTGTGAAAACAATATTTCCATTTCAGAATCTCCTGAAGCAAATTATTTTCATTTCCCAGCATCCTCACACAGGATCTGTGTAGTTTTATTAAAGCGACAGAGAGGGGAGCTCTTACTCCAGCATTTGTTACTGTCTAAATCTCTGAAAGTAACTGCCTCACTAAACACATGGAGAAAGGGGGG
>VWZO01001795.1:22402-66293 GCA_013396975.1 Bucco capensis | reverse complement strand
GGGAGAGAGGAAGAAAAAAAAGCTATTTCCACTTAAAATTACAAAGCTTTTATTGTACAGTGCTGCCAGGTGTTTAGAAAGGCTTCTCTAGACACTCAGCCATTAAACCAAACTCTGACTAACAAAGAGACGCTTAATTTTTTCTCTTTTTTTAATTTCTTTTTTTTTTAGATTTTAAAACATTCCTATTCCATGACTGACATCCTTTTAATAACTGAATTTAATAAAGATGTACCTTATCAGGCTGTGCAGATAACATGAAGTGCTAGTACTAATGCTGTACAATATTCTTCAAACAGATTAGCAGGATGTGCGCTTCAGCAAATTTATTCTGGCTATCTCCACTGAATCAGCTGTCTGCTAATGCTTGTACAACTCATACACCGATAGTGTTATCATAAACACAGTTTAATAGAGGTGACTTAGTGAGGCTAAACATAATATTCCTAAACCAACTGAGAGCTAAGGTATTGTGCTCCATCTTTGAAAAATAATTACAATTAAGAGAGTTACAGCACATTTTGGAATCCACCAAGACATTCTGTGGCTGTCAGAATAGATATATATAAATATAACAGATTTCTGGTGGATACACTTTTGATGTGACATGCTTCTTGCTACCAAGTTCAACAATACTGTATTTTTGTGGATTATTTTATGTGATGATATGGCAGTCAAGTGATACTGATGGTTTTGATAATTTAGCAGCACTACAGAAACATGTCACGACTGGGTATTATTAACTGGTTTCCCTAAATTCTCTGAGTTTTGTCCCCAATGTAAAGCATAATTATGTAGTCTAAGACTGATCTATTTATTTGTGTTTCTTACGTATTCGTGGATATGTGTCTTTTCTTGTATTTTCATTATTGCATGCATTTGGAAATATTTATGTTTTTGGAAGATGTTCCTATTGCAGAGGCATGAATTCCTCATGTGTTATTATTGAAATGACCAGGGTACAGCAGGAGAAAGAAATGATGAGGATTAACAAAATTCACATAGTTTATTTTCACTGATATTTGATATCTCTATTTCAAAACTGATACAAAGAAAGAGTATGCAATTAGCAAGATGTAGTCTTCCCTGCTGAGTGCCTGTGTTTTGGGTTTTGGGGTTTTTTTTGTCCTCTTAAAAAAAATGTAGCTTGTATTTGCGAAATGTATTTTCTGCATCCTTTCTGCAGCCAAAAACAGTTAATGAGCTGACCTTGCCATCACATCAAATAGCCTTGGAAAATGACTCTATTACTGTCATTTAACCATTTGTAGCTGAACATCAGAGCCTTACAAATTAAACAGGCATTACTGTTTGAACCATTATTTTACCACAATTGTCTGAAAAGATTAATTCCTTTTGGGATGAGGAGGGGGGGGGCACATTAATGGGTACAGACCAAGAGAGATTGTGTGACCTTTTCAGAGCGGGTGTGCTGAACCCACAGTCCCCCTTGTCACAGTTTAAAAACCAGAGGAGCTAGTTTAGAGAAGAAGTTGTTAGCATTCCGTTTTTATTATGACATTTTGCAGTCATCCGATTTAATGTCCCTTGACCAGATTGTCCACCGTGAGACGATGGGCTTGAAATGTTATTTAGAGCATTGATAAAAGGTGAGCAGTTCTAAGATGACAGCAAGTCATAAGGCTGGTGGTGTGACATTAATTTTCTCCATAACAGAGATGGAATAAGACGTCATGGTGACAAGCTGTCAATCAGTACTGGCCCCTCAGTGTATCTCAATGCCGTAGGATGGGGTATTGCTTCTTCCATAATAGAGCTGAACTGAGATGCTCTCCCTGACAGCTGCTGCAGCCATACAGAAAATATATTATACAGCCTTTCATTAAAAAAATAAAGAGGACTCATCTCCAGAGCATTTCAATCTTTTCCCATCTACTGAGGGCTGAAAAGATTCACAGCAAATCATGGATTCCTCTGCTATGGAAATTTCAGGCTTCAGAAACCATACAGGTTTTTGAGGCCTTCAACGATCATTACAAATAAGACAACAGAATATCATCTGAGAAATCATTACTTAAAGTTATGTATTTAAAGTAACATATTAAAGTCATTTTCTTCTCCCAGAATCTTTGCCATGGCGTTGTGTACAATTCCAGCGCTCTCTGCAGCCACAATATGCTGCAAGTGAATCTGAGGCTGACTTAACTGCAAGTAAAAGTTCAAAAATAATTACTCAGCATGATGCTAACAAAGGTAGCAGAGTGCAATAGAGAGCTGGTGCCTTTTTGCAGAGTGAGGTTACTAGGATGAAAAAACAGTGCTGCAGGAAGGGAGGCAGTGGCTTGGCCTGCTTTGCATTTGGTTTTTGCTTTTTTTTCTTTCTTCAGCTTGGTGTTTGTTTCAGTCACTGGGAAACTTGGGTGAAACATGGAAACATTTGTGTAAATCCTTTCATTTTCATCATGGTATTAGAGAAGAATTATCTTTGCTGTGGTAGCAGTTCTGATAAGAAGCTTCCAAACCTTGATCGTTATTGTAATAAATGAGGGATGGTGCCAATGTGCTTTTGAATTTGAGCAGTGCTATCTGTAACAGCATCTCTGCCATCCTCAGCTTGTAAGTGGATAAGCAGGGGATTGAGTGTGTCCTGATTAAGGTTGACCATCAGTATTTTTGAGCCATATTTCTGATTATTAAGTATATTAAAAATTATTAAAATGTATTAACCGTTATCCTCTGGTACCAAGCATCCATGTATTTGTATGTAGGTAGTGTGTGAGATACCACACTTCACTGATTCCTCAGTTCAGTATGCCAAGGTCAAACATGCTCTGCAAGCAGTAAATGGTCAGTTGGGGCTTCTGAAACTAATATCAGAGTGTGATTTAACTGTTAGAATTGTCATTAAAAAAATAGACAGGGAGGCATATTAGATGTCTAACACTTTAATGGCTAAACGTACTAATCACAAACATACTGTAGTTTCTTGCAAGCTGACATTTAATACTTCATGTAAGCAGCAACTGTGGTTTTCAGGTCAGTGATGTTATTTATTCTGGTTTTCCTAACAGTCAATTTTGCCTTCATAATAAATTAAAGAACTGTTGACTTGGTGTTTTACCTGATGTTTACATTTTCTAGAAGTCTGGACATTATCACACACAGTGGAAAAAAGGTTTCACCTGCACCACATTAAAATTTTAGCAAAGGCCACAGGCATTAAATGTCTAGATTTTAAAATACTTCAGAATAAAGGTATGTGCTAGTATTTATGAACAAGATGTGCAAAAACTCCCCCAAATTAGGCCACATATATATGTGATTTAAAGTAGATTTGACAATCTAATTTCAGTCTCATCTTTTGGACTTCCTCCTGTAGATTATTTAAGAACTGAGTGATAATGCCAGGTTTGTTATTAATTGAATGCAGATTCAAGGCTACATTTGATGTTCTATCATTTCAGATTCTTCAACTTTTAAATTATATTCAAGGTTAGAGCTTTAGAATTTTAGCATATGACACATAACTAGTTCAATATTCCTGGTTTGTTACTTTTAGTTCTGTGAAAAAAGAACAGCAAGAATACACACTTCGCAAGCAGCTTTCTAAAATCATATTGGATTAACAAATGCAATTGGATGAATAAAAGCAATAGTCTACTATTTATTTTTTTGTTCTTTTTAATATATGTAAATACTGCAGAAATTTATGTTGAAAATATAATGACTTACAGTAACAGATTTCTTTCCTGGAATTGGAAACATCTTTAATTTTTTTTTTATCTTTTTTGTAAATGATTAATATGAAAATTGTTAAATTATTGTAATCCTCTTTTGATTGTATTTGCTGCTGTTATTTGCAAGCTACATGCAAGCTTATGTATGCATATATGCTATATGCATGCTTGCATATAATGGTTCACTACAACAAAAACAATTTTTTCCCCAAGTCACTGTTCAGAATATTATTGGGGCCACCAGAGGGAAAATGGGAACCTAGATCTCACAAATATATTCATGGAGAGAAAGTGTTTTATTGTTTATATTAATTTCGGTAATACACTATTGTTTAAAATTTGGGAGGACGGTTGTTCATATACTGTTAGGGGATTAGTTCAGTCAAATTAGTGTTATATTTTATCATTCGTATTCTGATTTTTACCTAGTATTTTTCACTAGCAGGTTAAAGTTGCAAAATACTGAAAGAAGTACTGACAGCTGTACATTGTTTAGAAAATAATATTTAAATACATGAGTATATTAGACTGTATTGCAGTAACATGTGTGGGCTAGGTAGGAGATTATTAATATTGCTTTTGATCTGTCTTTTTTGCAATCCAGAATTATTTTCCTTGTTACTACTTTTTTAGAGTCCAATGACGATGTTCCATAACATCAAGGATGTGGGATTTCTTCAGGTGAAGGTCATCAGGGCAGAAGCATTGATGGCAGCTGATGTCACAGGCAAGGATTCATTTAATTTCTGTGGCAGTAAATACCATAGTAAGACTGAGCCTTTTAAGAAGTGAGAAAAAAGAATGTTTAAAACAGAAGTCTATCTAAAGATTATCGTCTGTTTGCACAGTCTCACCTTCTGCACGTTAAGAGAAAAAAACAAACACAACTTTTGTAAGCAAGGCAGCAGGTTATTCTATTGCTAGTAGAGCCCTGTGCAGGTTATTTCTCAAAAGTGTTAAATATATACATTTTTCTCCATCAGAGGTCCTGGAAAAAACTACATGGAAAAGACTTCTTTTTCTTGTGGACAAAAATATACAAAATTACCTAAATTAGAGCTCAATTCCAGAGGAAAAGGCAATGAAAAGTGCTAGATTTAGCTACAACTGTAAAGATGTTGTCAAAAGAACCACTTGATATCTGCCAAATATTTAGCAAAGCTGCTGTTGGTTTCAGAAGTGCAGCTTGCTGTAAGTACTGCTTATCTGTTTAAGAAGGGGAATAAAAATATTTTTTTCTGTTTTGTCTAATTTAAACTGAATGGATAATTTATTCTTTTGCCTTTCAAAATAAGGAAATAGTATTTCAGCCATACTGACCATATTTCTGCAGAAATGTCCACCTTATCTCCTGTAAGTACAATCATCTTCACACTGCACTGAATGGATCAAAGTGAGCTGCTTCTATGTCAGAAAATAGCCAGATCTGCTTTAAAAAAAAAAATAAAAAAAATTAAAGGAGAGTATACTAATTTTTTACTTTTTTTTTTAACTGGCAATTTTTACATAAATGTTCTGTTACAGGATTAGATGTTGATATGTAGCCACATACTCACTTTTTAATAGTTTCCTGTAAATTAGCATGAGGACTGGTATTTAATATTTTGTCAGAGAAGGTAACAGACCAAATATTTTATTGCTGAAACTGATTGTGCAGTTTGTGGCATGCAAAATAACAGATTCTAGTTTGGGGGACGCTGGAGAAATGCTTCTAAAGATTCCTCACTCAGCTTTGACCTTATAATCCAATGTGGTCTGAACAGAGAGAGAGATTAAGTTATTCAGGAGCAAATGGGATAATTCAGTCCCTGACCTCGTTCAGTCTTCGACTTTTCCAGATCAACATGTCATTTGTGCTGGTTGAACAAATTTTTTTTGGAAATGCATTTGATTCAATTAAAGATGCACAGAGCTACCAAAAATTTTCGGACATTGCATTTGGAACAGCGGTCAGAAGAACACTCGATACCTTCCCGTATCCCACACACTTTGTTCATTAGCAAGAAAAAAACACTGATGGCAGATATGTTTTGTAGGATGGCTCTGCATTCCAGACAGTGCAGAAATTGTTTTATGTATTGGAAAAAAAAAACTGGTGTTTTGAAAAGAGGATGAAGAGGTTTTATCAAATAGTGTAATCATTTATAGCTTTTTAAAATAGCTTATGAGTGTGTACAGATCATGCATTTCAGAGTAGAATTTAGATAGTAATATCTAAAAATAACTCATAGTAGATATTCGGTGATTGTCAATAAATAATGTTTGCAAAAATTGTGTAGAACTTGACCCTACATCTTTACCCATCTGAGAACTATTTACTAGTCAGTGTGGAGAGTATTGCCATCAGTGGCATAACTTAAACAACTGAGGATTGCTTGTGTAGGTAAAAGCTAGGGACTAGTTTGCTCTTCTTACCATATTGCTTTTTCAGAGTTTATCTTTTGTCCTTCCCTGAGCCTGAAAAGTAGCTGAAACACCTGTATAGTACCTGTGTGGTTTGCTGTGTTTCCTGTCTGCTGAACATATCCCATTTCACTTTCAGAAATCTTTTCATGTGAGGTGATAAATCAAAATTTATTAGTTTGGGCTGAAGAGGTTTTAAAGATCCTTACTATTCCATCATGAAGCATAAGCATAGACAGAAAAAGATTTCTGTAATCTTTTAAGTAGTCATCAATCTTACTACAGTTGCATGGATTATTTTTTTTTCCTTTCAAAATGAAATTTTTCCTTTGTTGCCATACATTCATTGAGCAGCATTGTAATACTGTATTAACTCTGTGTGAATAAAGAGCAATTGAGACTCCCTCTGAATGAATGAGTAAAAAGCACAAATTACTTTTTAATGAAACCCTCAATTCTTCTCCTTTCCACAGAAAGTCCATAGCCTTGTTCAGCTGAATGCTACTACAGTAGGTCACTTCAGTTAAGCTCCTAATAAACTGCTGATAGTTGAGGGCAGTTTTTTCTCCAATCTCAATAGCCCAGTGTTGGACAGTGCACTTCAGATCAGTGAGGTTAGTAGAGAGATTAAGGTTAGAGATTAAGGGTGTTGGTTCAGACCTCAGTTTACAACCCACCCCCACACGCATGGAACATGATGCCAGGTTGGGCTGAAATTTGGGTGAAGCTGTGAGCAGGGGAGCAAGAAAGCATTACCAGTTTGAAAGCAGGGCAATCCCTGGACATGCCATAGCTGGGTTTTAAAAATACCACAGAAAAGAACAAAGTGAGACTTCTTAACTCAGTCCACTTACAGGGACATCCAGGAGAGAGGACCACAGAGGAGTCGAGAGGTTCCCTGACAGGCCTTGAAAGCTCACCTTGATTTTGGGAAGAGCTGAAAAATAAGGTATTTTCCAGGACCAGACCCTTTGAGATAACTGTCAGATCTATAAAGATATTCCTCCCAGAAAAAACAGCATCTGTACATGGTCAAAACACAATTTTAGGGTTTCCACCAATGCAAAGTTATGTTCAGCTGGAAATTACGTTCACAGCAAATACCTCTTTCTGCAAAATATGTATTTTTTATTATGTTTCTTTGAAACTATAAACTAACAAATGGGAAGCCACTGAGCATGGTGTTCAGTTTTCCCTTCTCATGCTGAGAAGAAAATTTCATTTGAATTTTCCATGGTGTTTTAGTTATTTGGTGCAAGGCTATTTTCTCCTTTCCCTACATATTTGTTAAGTTGTGGTTCCTCTGGAAGCCAGGCAGACTTTCTTGAGTTTTCTGCTGCTTGCAGAGCACTGGCAGGGCAGCATGTGTGTCTTTTTACATGAAGGAATATTCTGATGCTGCAGTAAATTGTGCTAGTTGGGATCTGAAAGTAATACTTGTTTTGTTCACCTAACCCATATGAGTTTTGGGAAGCAATAACGTGCCATTCACCATGATCTAGTGCCAGTTCAGACAATAGTCAGGCAAACATATTCCTTCTGCAGCAGAGGTAAGTGTAGGTTGGTCATGGTAGAAGGCTACTGGCTTTGCAGGCAGTGCCTGCGTCTCCTTTGCTGGTGAAGGCACATTCCTCCTTTTCCTTGTTACCACGACATATAATTCAAAAACCTCTGCCTTGCTATTGGGGAGAGACAAGCAGGGTTGGAAAAAGATGTGCCATGGATTTGATCAACTTCACCCAAAGTCCTGTTATTGTAAGGATTAATAGCAACTCAGCTTCATTAGCAGAGCAAAACCCAAGATCCATGCGACGACCTGCCTAGAAAACAGTTTGTTTTGCTGTCTTTGGGCTTTAATTAAGACGTGTTCAATTCTAGCCCCCTGGCTCCCCTCTCCCCTGCCCCCACCCTGCTTGCTGTGTCACAGACTGGCGATCAGGCGCTTTCAGATGGTCCAGCCCATGACTTTGACCTTCTGCGCGGTCCAGCGTTCCCTGGGGAACCGTTCAGCTCATGAGGTCTGATTTCACACTTCCAGGATGCCTCGGCTCTCTGAACAATGACAGGGAGACAAAGCCCTTTAGAGCAGGCCGCATGGGGACTTGTTTAAATTGGAAACTAGAGAGGAGTCAAAGAACAAGGTTACAGGCTACAGAATAGTGCTTTTAATAAAGAGCTCACAGCTCTGGTTCAGCTCAAAGAGGGCTACCTCTGTACAATTAATTGAGACATTTATCTGGAGCATCTTAGGCCTCTACTTTCTCACAGAATTATGTGATAAATATCAGCTAAGAGGTAAATGAGATGTGCATGAAATGAATTTTTAACACTTTGATTACTGTGTCTCCAGTCTTCATTAGAAGTAAATTTATTTGTATTTCTGACCTCATTATTAATCAATTGTTTGCGGGTTTTTTGGGGTACCGTGATTTCAGAACCTGATATCATGGACAGATTTTGCTAAATTGCTCAGTAATGGTTAGGTTTACAGTCAAAAGCTTTTCAGATTTCTTCTTCTCTGGAGAACAGAAACGAAGCATAGAAAATGAGACAGAATTTTTTTTTTCCTTCTTTCTCAGTTTTATGTCTGGATTTCAGCCTTTCTTCTAAGAAAATTCCATGTTAAAATTTTGATTACATTACTTGAAAGTAGGATGAAGATACCAAGATGGCTACGTGTGCAGAATATAAACGAGTTTTCTAAAATCTGTTCTACTAAAATGTCCTAATACCACATGTGTGAAAACAGTTTTTGAAATTGTTCTTCAAATGCTAGGAAATGTCAGAGTGATGTACACAAATATTAAATTCACCAAGGTATGGAAGCCCATGCATGTGAAATTGAAGGAATAAATTCAGAGGCCCTTTGGAAATACGGTTCTAAAAGTAATTTGCTCTGTCAATTAGCGCAACCAGATTTCAATATACACTTGAATTATCTTCACAAAGTATGGAAATCTACTAGATGGGCAGTATTCTGTGGAAGATAAAAATCTAACCTGGTCCTATTGTATAGGTCACCTGAAGACATCAGTCCAACATTATGTACTGCAAGACTACTTTTTTAGTTAAGGAGGTAGCAGTTTTAGGATACTAATGGCAAAATTAGGATTGAAAAGACATTTTTAGTTAACAGTAGCATTTAGAATTAAATATACAGTTAGAGGATGACTTGTGATTGCTAACATTTACTCTTTTTTGCCATAAGTATTCTGTGGAAATGAATTTAACCCAACTGTGGCACTGTACTGAGTTGCCTGATAAGTATCTCACACATTCATGATACCAGCCTGTTCCTCGCAACATGTTTGCTGCAGCACTCTTAAAAAGGAATTATCATTTCCATTTTAAAGATGGAAAAACTAAGAAAGGTTAACTGACTCAGCTAAGGCCAACAGAGCAAGTCCTTGTCAAAGCTGGCATTTGGCTTGGGTCCTGTACTTAATCCATTAGATAAGGCAGCTTCTCATGCTATTGAGCCGTTCCTCCTCCTGGCCAAAGGTCAGGCTGACTGCTCTGTTGCAAGCAGCTGGCTGGCAGGGAGCTTGGAACAACATTAGTGACATTAACGTCTGCATGAGTGGCACTGCCCCCCAGACTCATGAACTGGCTGTCTTGTCTTCCCCAAAAATAAAGCCCTTTTTTAGCTGCAGGGACTTAGATCCATAATGGACAGGCATGGCCAGCAGTAGGGGACAACCATAATAGCATATGAAATACTCAAACAATATTTCAGCTTTCATAACGTTGTTAAACTTGGTTGAACTTTGTGATGTTGTGGTTTGCAAACTTGACTTTTGAAAGTAGAAATGAGATTGAAGTCTTCTATTAAATTTTTTAGACTGCGCGAAACATTTTTAGTAGTCTTTGTGATTCTAGTCCAGTTTTGATAATGTAATTTGAACGATGCAAAAACTCATGTAGGACTTGGTTGAAAAAAAAGTTAGCCGTTTGCTTCAAATCAGTTCATGGTCTATCAGCTGTCAGTCTTAAGTTTATATAACTTCACAGGCTGATCAGAGGCAGGAAAATGTTAAATGCCAGTCTACACTTAGCTTACAATGTGGTTCCTTCTGTTGAGAGAACTGCTGAAGAAACAAAACTAGAGAATTATTTGTGTGTCTGGACATATATACACTGAAGCAGCTAGTACTTTCTGTAGCCATGGTAGAAGTACCTCCTGAGGGGTCACGGGAAGCTAGCCCCATGCTCTCTGCTGTCCTTTAGCTGTTTATCTTTATGAAGTGTTTCTCAGGGGACAGGTAGGTCTGACATATGCTTCTTGTCTTGCATCTATCTTGAAAGGCAATTGTAGCAATAGCAGTTCCTTGTAAGAATCTGTGGCAGCCCTGATTAAGAAAGGAAGAGCCCTTCTACAGTAACTGATGGTTTTTCTGAAGTTTTATTTTCTCTCCTACAAGCTGGGTTTTCAAAGTCTGAGAAGAAAAGCATGATATTTGTGACTGTACACAGGTGCGTACAGGTTTTTTTGCTGTCAAAACCAGGAGATCATCATACTGCATAAAATATGGGTGTTTCTATAGGTTTGTTTGCTAAAGTCTCCTTTTTTACAATATTGACCAAATAATATGCAGGTGGCATGCAGCTTTCTTGAGGCAAACACATGTATTTAAAAGTATTTTATAATAAAAGGCCATCACAGTTTAACTTGTACAAAACATGGCAAGCAAGAAATGTAAATTTAAGCTTTGATAGCTTTTTGTCAAGAAAAACTCCTATTTGTGTACACGTGGAGCTAGAGAGTGAGCACAAAAGTGCAATTATGTTAAATTCATCTCCCTGTTTGGAATAACTGCCATGCCTCAAAATGAATTTTTGCTGGAGAAAAAAAAAGTTCTACCAAAAATCAAAAGTTTTTATTGGACAGCTTCTCCCTTAGGGACCATTGAAGGATGTATCTGTTTAACTTGCCCAGAAATATGAATTATATTATCTCACAGTTTGACAGCTCTAATATTCAGGTAAAGTTCATATTTATACAAAGAAAAAATATATCTAAATTGGTCATATATCATTTGATCTCTTGTGAAAATGCAATAACTTTGGAGCTGAATTTTAGATGAAGCCCAACTTTTTGTTGTTTCAGCTGCCCACTAGACTGGACAGAGTTCTGCTCACCTCCAGCCTGAAAGATGGGCAGCAGTGGCCATGTGTCTGAGACTAATCCACCAGCCCTAGAACACCGGTTCACTAATGTTCACAAGCCACTTAACATCTTTGGTGATTGCTGAGGAGTTTCAGCATAGCAAGCCATAGGATCTACAAATGAGGAAGCTGTGTGACTTTTAAACTGATGGAAAGGGGCCTTTCCTGAACTTTTGCAAGTGAAAAACACAGCAAAACTGTTGGGCAACATGATGCTGTAGGTACTTGAGAAGAAAATTCAGAAGCTAAAATTTTGTGGAGCATGAGGTTTTGCTGTTAGGATTTTCTAAATATTTTGATAAGCGATTAAAAATTGTCAATATTAAGGTTTCTTTTCAGGAGAAATATTCTTCCCATGGCCAACCTTCTGACATGCAGATAGTGAATTAGAGCTCCAAACTGCCTTTTATTCCTTTTGTGAAGGAATTCCTATGGCCTTTTTGAACCAAATAACAAATAAGTCCTCTCTTGTTCCTAGTTAGCCTCTTGCACCTTAACCACTCTTGTAGAATTGGGCTGGTTTCAGTTGATGGGTGTACAATTCACCCAGAGGCATGTGTTATTTCTAAGAAGTTGGGTGGGAAGTGAAAGACTATGGTTTAATTAATGTTTGTATAGAGTGCAATGTGAAGGGCACAGTGCTCATGGAAGTGAAATAGTTTACTTAGATCTAAGTAAAGTAATCTCAGTTTATGCTCTGGTCTTGCCATCTGTCTAAAGATTAAATACAGTGCAGCATACAAAAATCAAGGATATCCTGTAGCCTAGGTGCAGTGTGTGGCATGATGAATAAAATGGGAAGCTTCAAAAGATAAGTAGTTCCTTATTTTTTTCAGTGGTGGCTTATATTACTAATCAGAATTCCTTCTAAGGGACATTCTCAGGTAGTCCAGGTCAGTAATGGGCAAAGGGGAAAGAAAGATGACCGAGATCCATCAAAAGAGAAACTTCTTTCCCTTCCAGATTAAGTAAATTACCACTTCTTCTCTCTTTTTTTTTTTTTTTTTTACCATTTCAGGGAGCCCTTAGGACTATACAAGTAGACTCCAGAAAGCATGAGATGGTGCAGCAACAGAATGGGTTGATGAGATTTGTTTTACTTCTCACTGAAGTTTATTCCAGGTCTAATTTCAGTAAGTTGGAAGGTGTACTTCACTGATTTTTGCTGCCTATTTGTGTCATGAATTCTTTTTAACAGTGCTAGTGTAAGAGTGATTTAGTCCCACTGAGATCATGGGATTACACAAAATCCTTAGTGCTGGTTTCAGTGATGGTCATCTTACCCTTGCACAGCACTGAGCATACATTTAAGGTTATATTCAGAAGTTTGTGGATCAATAGAGTTAAGTACCTCTAAAGTTACTGGAACAGTAGCTGGAAGCCTATGACAGGCACAGAGCAGGGAGATGGTTGGAAGATGCTCAGTAGGTATAGAGATTAGGGTAGAATCTCTTGACATATGACAGTTGTGGACTAGTCTGAAGTGAAAGGCATACTTGTGATATCAACATAATTTAAAGTGATGTAATTGAGCTTAGGCAGCACAAGACTTACTGAAGGTTTTTAAGTGTGCTTTTAGAACTTAGATGGACAGCACACTTTTCTGAACACTTGTGGTTCTTCTATACAAAAATGAGTTAAACCATTCATCTATCTCTTGTTTGAAATTGTTCCTTGCATTAACTGGGCAGAAGTTGTCTGAGGTTGCCTTGGTTAGTGTATGTGTTGTGCTTAAGATAATGGGTTTCAGTAATATAGTGATCACAGAATCCCAGCATGGTAGGAAGTTGGAAGTGACCTCTGGAGATCATCTAGTCCAACCCCCTGCTAAAGCAGGGTCACCCACAGCAGATTGCCCAGAATCATGTCCAGGTGGGTTTGGAATCTCTCCGGAGAAGGAGACTCCACAACCTCTCTGGACAGCCTGGTTCAGTGCTCTATGATTAATGATGAATATATGCTGTAAGTTCCTAGATTTCCTTGGTCCTCCTAGAGACCAAAGAGACCTAACAATGTCTTCGAGTATTTCAGTGCTCCGTAAAGCTTTCTTTGGGAATGGTCCCATTATTTTTCGCACTCTTTCAGTGCAGCAATTTGCCCTGGCTGTCACTGAGAGTTAAGATTGCAGTCATTCTTTCTAGTAATGAGAACCTGAAAGATGACAGATGGATATGAGTTTCACCAAGTACTTGTGCTTTGCCTTTGTCTTTCTGGATCATGTTCACTTACTTGGGTTGGTATCCAAATAACGTTTGCACATACCGTATGTTTAGCACGTCAGTGAAGACTGTTGCCTTTCAGATACCCAGCTTGATTAGGAGTATGTTAGCATACAGAAGTGCCCATAGGCAATAGTGAAGGGCTTTGCATATGGGAAATACATAGCCTTCTCATGGTAAAAACAGTATTCCTCAGCAGATATGTTCATAGCTGGGAAACTTCTACTTGTCAACCACACTATTTGGGCTTCCCTTTGTGCCATTTCATAATATGTCCTTTTGAAAAGACTGATCTCAAAATTTTTTCAAGTTATAAGGTGGAGGACATACGAAACGTTTAGTGTGAGGGGTGGATTTTTTATTTCATCATAGAGAGGTTTGGGTTAGAAGGGACCTTAAAGATCATCTTTGTTCCAGCCACCATGGGCAGGGACAACTTCCCCTAGGCCATGCTGCTCAAAACCCTGTCACACCTGGCCTTGAACACTTCCAGGGATGGAGCAACTTGTTCCAGGGTCTCACCACCATCAGTGTAAAATATTTCATCCTTATGTCTAATCTAAATATAACCACTTCTAGTTGTTTCAGTTATTTCTGGAAAATGCTTCTATTTGGCTTGATCAAGGACCTCTGTGATTTATGTTTCATATTATTTAAGTTTCTTAAGTGGGTTGATATCCATATAAATCCATAAGGAGAGTCACTGGAAAAGTGCATTGTCAACAGATGTAGGAAATAAATTAATGTACTAAATACTTTCTCTTTGTTTACAGAAGGTGACCTTTAGACACTGCCGTGAATTTTCCTATGTCTGTATACAATTAATAAGCACTAACCACATTGTACTCTCATATGAAAATATGATTGATAATAATTTTAAAAAGTAGACAAAGCAATATCATCCAAATCACCTGCAGTGGCAATTCTGCCTTGTTTTAACTATCTACTGATAGTTTTTTTCAAATACTGGAACATGAAAAACCTAAATATGTTGAAGTTCCCTAGCACCTTCTAAACTCGTGAAGTAGGAAAACATCGAGAGACGTGATATATACATCTCTGCTGACTAATGAATTTATCAGTTTTCAACTTTAATGGGAAAGATTCAATGGTTTCTAGGGAGGGTAAACATCAACTATGACTGCAATTCACAATGTGTTTAAAACAATTATTCTTTATCATTAAAGTTAATAATATGCACATTAACCTCTGATGTAGTCTGAATCAATACCGCAGTTTGGGAGATGTGACCCCTGGACAGCTTTGTCTAAATATTGATTTCATTGTCATTTGTATAAGGTGTGAAACAAATTACATGCCTCCCTAATATCATTAATGTAGCTCCATTGAGCTACTCAATTTATGGCTTCTTATAATGCATGACAAAGCATTACAGAATTATTGAAGACATTGTGAAATACAATTGCTTAGTGTGCTAGATTTGATTGTGAAAGGCCAGTGCCAACACTCAATAGCTTTCAAACACTTTGCTGTCCAAAGAAAGTCCAGAGACAAGAACAAGCCACTCTGTGGTATGCAGCTTGGTTGTTGATTTCTGTCAGACAACTTTCCCTTGGGTTCTGGGAGCAGCAGTTTATTCTACAGCTTTCTACTTATATATTGGTAGCCTTGTGTGAAAATAATGCATATACTTGTATTCTGTGTCAAAGGCAAGTGCTGTTCTCTTCAATTACTGAAGGAGACCAGAGTAGGTAGGAGAGATAGCATCTTTCTGCCTTGGCCAGCATTTACAGTGGTTATCATTGCTTTCATAATTTGAAATATGAGTTAAACAATTTACTCCTCACTGTGATTTCTTCCCCTTATTGCCTTTTTATTGGAACTGTCTTCTCATCATGCCCCTCATATTTTCATTACTGCTTCTTCCATCATAGCTATTCCTCAGTTCTTCCTTGCAGCACCTTCTTACCCTTCCAGGAAATTTCAGGGCTGCCCCAAAACCCTGGAGATATCAGTCTTCCTTTCTTTTGCTCCCTCCTTCCTCAGAGAGTTCCTTTTTTTGCACAAGCAAACTGTTGTTAAGCGCAAGGTTCAGGTGTCTGCTTTCCTTCTCTTTTCCAACTGCAAATCTTGGCCTCATGGATATCTAAGAAAAGTTTCAGGTCTTCCACCTAAACCTTGGGATGATTTTTCTTGCTCTTTGCTTGGTATCTAAGCTCTGCTCATCTGCAGTCATTGGTTATATGCTGCTTATTTCACATTTAGCTTAAAAAAAAAATCAACTTCCATACCCAGTCTGGGTTTCCACTTCCATTGTCTACATATTGCATTTTCAAAGCAGCATCTTCATACTTTGTCCTGTGGTGGTTCTCATACTGAGGGACCTTCTTGTAAGTATATGCAAAGCTACTTCATTGTGCTTTAATGTATACAAAAATCTCAACCATATTTGGGCTTCTGCTGTGCTGAGACTACAGCCCATCATTCCATCTGGTATCGTCTTATTGTTTAATTGTACTTGCTCATTTTAGGCTTTTATCTGAGACTGTCTTTAAGGCTTTTTGATTTTGGGGAGATGATTTGTACACCATGAAACATGTAGAGAATAGTAATCTTTGGATAAGTATCATAGGTGATATGTTATTACAAATAATATGGAATAATACATTTCCTAGGTATCAAAATGCTCTAATTATGTTATCATTACAGTCAATGTAGGATCGGCACCATTAAAGTAAAGTTCTCCTAGCTCTCTCAGAAGGGTGCTTGGCACCTTTTATGAACATGCTGGTTTTTCATCAGAAAAGTCTGTATGGTGATTTTTTTTTTCCTTTCCTTTTTTTAATAAAAAAGGAGACAAAAAAGAAGTTCTTTTAGGATTAGGGAGATGAACAGCCTGTTATGATCATCTTGAATATAATGCAGACCCTTCCCTGAATTAATTCCCAAGAGAATTACAATGCAGCTTAGGAGGAGGAAAATAAAGGAAAAAGAAGAAGCATCAAACAACAAGACTTTTTTATTTAAACTTTGCTCATAGTGGGTTTCCCTTTTTCATAAATTTTTTTCCTCATTTTGTCTTATAGGTAAAAGTGACCCGTTTTGTGTAGTTGAATTGAACAATGACAGACTGCTGACACACACGGTCTACAAGAACCTCAATCCAGAATGGAACAAAATCTTCACATTGTAGGTGTTTGGATTTTGTGAGAGGCTGGGGGAGGGGTTTGTGGAGTTTTTGGGGGGAGTGAAGTAGTGTGGTATTTTGAAGGGGATATATGTGCAAATCAAAGATACCTACAGCTGATTCTGAGGAAAGATAGTGATGACACACTTGCATTTCTAAATCAAATAGCTGAACGCTTTTTTGAAAATAAAAACATGAAAAAAATCTGAGAAGAGGTACCAATTTAAAGGCAAAAAAAGCAAGGTGTGTTTCTTAAAAACCAGGTATGCAGAGCATACCTGCAGAGCACTCCAGACTCCTGCCAGCTTCAGTGAGAATTTCAAGGGCCAAATTCAGTGTGATAGTGAAGTTTTGGATGGAGAAAGGATATTTTGATTATGACCTTCATTAAAATGAGGTTGTCAGCTTTAATAAACTTCACATAATTGTATAAAGGAAGGAATTTAAAATGTTTTTGTACTTCTCTCAGTTATGGTGAGATCCTTTCCACTTGTTATTTCCATTTACCAACTGCACTTCTCACAATACCATGTAGTATCACACTAGTACAATGCTGCTGCTTGGTAAAATGCAGCCTTAAACATCCAGTTTGTTGTAAAGTGTTGTGATTGTTGGTTTGGTTTTTCTTTTATCCTTCTGTTGTTTTGAAGCCAATAAAAGGCTTTCACAAAACAGAAGAAATTCTTCCACACTCAAAATATTCCTGTTATTTGTCCAGGTCAGTTGCTTTCACTTTCTCCCTCCTTCTCTCTGACTGCAACGTTGACACCAATGAGTAGAAAACTGATCATCTGGAGATTTTCCTACTGCTTAAATCAGCTAACAACCCTCTGCAAAATCACTGTAATCTTTCGCTTTGTGTACACTTATTTCAATTGATCATAAATTAAAATGCTATATTTTGCCCTAGATCTCAAAACTCAGTCTGATTTAATTTTTGTTTTAATTATTTTTTATTTGGCATCTGTAGCTTTTTTTGCCCTGCAGTGAGCTCTCAGGAAAGAACTCGGAACAAAAGAAACAAATCTTACAACAGTTGTACTTCTCATTAGACTACTAATGTAGTTGTCATTTATGTATCTGCAAAACCATGCTAAATTCTTCATTAATTTATTTTTAATTATCTACAAATAGAGCCAATAACTAATCAACCTCTACCACTCAACAGTGTTCTCTGCATAAGAAATTGCCTAGTTTTGTAGAGGACAAAAGACTAATCAGGAATCAAATAAACTAAAAAAAGCCTTCAAGGAGAGTTTTCACCTCTTTTCTATGTATATTGACATTGACTATTATATTTTTCCTCAGATTTGTTCATTAATTTTGGGCTAGCAATGACGTTTCTTCCAGAGGTGTGTATTTTACTGAAGTTAAGCTGCTTTACTAGGATTCATATTTCCTTGGTCAGCCATTTGATCAAAGATAAATTCTCTCAAACAATTCTGGTTTTCTCTCTCAAAAGGGAACGTGGATTTTTCACTTGACAATTTCCAATGTACAGTGACATTTTTTGTGTGTAGTTGTGGAGTGTTTAATAGCTCACAGGCAAAAAAAAAAGTAGTAGCTGGAAAATGCCTTGTTTTGCTTGTTCCTAATTTGTTGTAATGACTGTTGCACATTCTTAATTAAGCAAGAAATTCAGAATTGAAGAGCTTGTCGTCAGCACAAGGATGTGCTCATGTAGCTCAATTATTTTTGTTTACAAGCACACAGATCTGCAGTATTTGCAGTAAGAATTGCTGCAAGCATAGCAGCCTTTAAGGGACAGTCTTTAGAGGCTCTCAGTCCTGCTGCTGGCAGCTGTAAATCCCCAGTGCTGCTCAGCTCCTTGCAGCTCACGCGGCTCAAACCTCAGGTAGGAGATTTAAAGCAACATCCTTTGGAAAACTCCTGCTGGAAAAGCCTCCTGGAGGGAGGCTCAGGAAGCATTTCGGTTGTATGGAGGGATGCCTCATCCATTTTGCCATGGCTTGGAAAAAGGAGCCAAGTTTCTGGTCTTTGCTAACCTTCCACACTTGTATCCTTGGTGACCACTGGTATGGGTGACTTCTCTTTTCTGTGTGTGCCTCTGCATTTGTAGCAATATTAAAGACATCCACTCGGTGCTTGAAGTGACAGTTTATGATGAGGACCGCGATCGGAGTGCTGACTTTCTAGGCAAAGTTGCTATACCGTTGCTGTCTGTAAGTTTCATTCACCTGCCATACAGCTCTGAATTTTTCCTAGTGAATGTGTGTGTGGAGGGGGAGTGCAGAAATAATAGGAAAAAAAAAAAAAGGACAAAAAAAAATTTGCCACTGTATCTGTCATTTCTCAACCAAGGTCTGTAATAAGAACACTAAAATTTTAACATACTCAATTCACGGCTGTGTTGAATCCCATGATAGTTAATTTTTCCTGACAGACTCGGTCCTGGTAATGAACAGGTACTTGTCAGACTTGCCACAGTTGTTTTGGGTTCTCTGTCAGTTTCAGCAGCTGGGGGTCAGGGGTCACCGGGGGGGTGTATTCAGCGGAGACCGCCAGACAGACGGCTGTCATGTCCTTTTCCTGCAGATTCAAAATGGTGAACAGAAAGCCTACGTCTTGAAAAACAAGCAGCTGACAGGGCCAACAAAGGGGGTCATCTATCTTGAAATAGATGTGATTTTTAATGCTGTAAGTCTTAACTTTGGCTTTTTTGTACTGCTAAAGAGTTCAGTTTCATGAAAGCTTTTGTTCCTGATTTGTAGAGAATTTCTGTCATTCGTCATTTTCTCTAAACCTTGATGTGTACTGCAGAATACTCTTCTGCCACTGCCTGGCACACCCACTCTTTTTGTTGCTGCTGCTGCTGCCCTTGCTGCTAATGTGAGGAGCAGCAACTCATGCCTCTCTATGCGTCTGTGAGTTGTGGGCTGGGCAGCCATGACTCTGAACCCTCCTAATTTTTGCAAATTGAAGTATGTGTTTATTAGTAAGGAGCAAGTGTGCTTGAAATACTGATAAGCATTTTAATGCCTGTAGGTGAAAGCCAGCATCCGAACATTAATGCCCAAGGAACAGAAGTACATTGAAGAGGAAAACAGACTGTCCAAACAGGTAAAGAGTAAGGAAACCCTAATCCTTTCCGAAAGCCTTAATATCAAGTGCACATATCCAAAAATCTGGTATCATACTGCTGAGGGTAGAGAATAACATTTTCATTACCTGTTTACAAAAGAATATGATAGGTCAGAAAAGGCAGAAACAAAATACATGGGTTTATTGTGTCTCCTCTATAAATTGCAGCTTAATCTCCATGAAATACGTGAATAAGAACACAGTTGAAACCATCAGGTTCCACACATATCAGATTATAGCACAGGTGTGTGTAAACTAAGTCTTGCATAAATTTTTGCTGTTAACCTTGAACCAAAAGATCTCTGTTTGTTGCAAGGTGGAGGGTCTTTTGACATTCTTTTAGCCTCATTTTAAATAAGATAGTTGAGCAAGCTTTGAATCAAAGGTGGAAACAGAATAAAACTCTGGGAATCCTGTGGGCAGGAAAAATCTGGACCTTTTTGCCTTTTTTCTTTGGATATTTTTGCCACTCACAGTTTTAATATTTTGTTAAAAAACATTTAAACACACACCTTACCTTTCCCTCCACTTGAACTACTTTTGATTCAGCTTTTCATGATGTATTTTATATGGAGGGAGCTAGGCTTTTGGTTGGATGGTGGGAACAAGATAGTTGTTGTTTGCAGTGAAAAGACAGAGGTCTCAAAACTGATTCTTATTTCACTGAAACCTCACAGACTCAAGTGTAATTTAAATTATATGCTGGATGATTTCTGTATAAGTCATATGATATATTTCATTTCCAAAGATTTCAAGGGGCAAAATACTTCTTTCTTTACTGCTGTACCTAATGCAGTTACTAGAGTTGTGTTTTGCACCATTATTCCAGCAAAAAAAGCAGCAAGGCCTTTATTTAAGATTCATTCTTCTCCCCATTTCCATAAAAGAAAATGGCATTGTGGTTTTTGCAGGTGGCAGGAGGAGTAAACTGTAAGTACTCATTTTGGGTTATTTTTTTAAATTAGCTTGCATGGAATACTTCACCATGACACCACTGAGGGCAGGAATAAAGAGAATATTCATGTATGACTGATGCGGTTGCATTTTAAAACACCCACATTTTCAAAAAATGAATGTCTTTCCTGCCTAGCATTTTGTATAGTACTAAATACACAAATAAAATCATTCACTGATTCGTTCACTTCTTTTGGTCAAGTGTATTGCCATTTTAGAGGATTTAAGGGTTTTCCTGAATAAAAACCCTGCACTGTTAGGTCTTATCTCTGTACAGATCAAATGTATTCATTAAAGTTGCTTTGATAAATGCTTAAACCCATGTGGTCAACATACATCACAGCTGACAGATTTGTTAAAAATGAAGGAAAATTTCTATGTAAAGGTTGCAAGTGATTTTAATCATATGAAGACAGTGATTTTGCACTGTTTGTCTACTGGATAGAGTCCAGCAGAGGCTACAAAGATGCTGAGGGGACTGGAGCATCTCTGGGAGGAGGAAAAGCTGAGAGCTCTGGGGCCACTTAGCCTGGAGAACAACAGACCCAGAGGGAATCTCATCAGTGCTGAGCAAGAGCTCAATGGTACAGGGGCAAGAGGATGGGGCCAGACTCTGCTCAGTGGTGCCCAGTGACAGGACAAGGGGCAATAGGCACAAACTGGAACCCAGTAGGTTCCATCTGAACCTGAGGGAAAGGTTATTTGCTGTGAGGGTACAGAGCATTGGCCTAGGCTGCCCAGAGAGGTTGTGAAGTCTCCTTCTGTGGAGAGATTCCAAACCTACCTGGAGGTAATCCTTGGCAACCTGCTGTGGGTGACCCTGCTTTAGCAGGGGAGTTTGACTAGATGCTCTCCAGAGGTCTCTTCCAACCCCTACAACGCTGAGCTTCTGGGATTCTTTTTTGGTTAGTGTCCTAACAGCATCTTTACATTAAGAAAGACCAAAATTTGTTAAGTAATAGAGAACAGGGGGATTTTTACCTACTTCACAAAACACTGAAATCTTAATAGCAAAAATCATCTGAATTTTTTCAAGTGGCTTTTTAAAGTTCAACACCAATTTGTGTACGATTTAAAGTCAACAAATATCAACTGACTCAACTGACAAACTCTGTCTCTTCTAAATCTCTCAAATTTTAAAATGCATCAATTTGTGAGCCAGAGAGCTTAACGTGCTAGTTCTTCATCTCTCACTGAAATTAAGAATGACACTATTGTAAGCATGAGCTTTTGGGGGTTTTGAAATGTTCTTATTCATCTCTTTAACAGCTACTGTTAAGAAACTTCATCCGGATGAAGCGTTGTATCATGGTGCTCATCAATGCCGCCTACTACGTTAGCAGTTGCTTTGACTGGGATTCTCCCCCAAGAAGTCTTGCTGCCTTTTTGGTATGGTCTTTATGTTATTGTTAACTACCCTGGTAATTGTTTTCTAGAGTGAGCAATAATACAAGGTTGATGTGGGGAGTTCTGATTTTTTAGAAGTAAAGTAATTAAGTTTGAAATATCACACAACCAAGATAGAAAGTTGACTCTTTAGGATTTATAATTGTACAAATAGCATAAATGAAGAATAAAGCACATTCAGTGATCAATTCATCTGCCCTGAGCTTCTCACACTGCATAATTCAGTTTGAATATTTCATGAATGCTTTTACATTTAGTGATATTTTGTCCTCCATATGTCAATATATGTTACACCTGTAACTGTTTTAGAACTACAAGCTATTTAAAACCCAAAAAGTTGCTTCCTTACTGAGACCTTGTGTCCGTGAGTAAAAATTAAGCAAAACAAACCAAAACCAAACCAACTTTATAATCATTAGTACAAACAAACTAGTACCTTTTGGACATCAGTCTCTGGCCATAGTTCAGTTTTCAGTGAATTAATTTTTTAGTGATTTAAGTGAAACTGATTTTTCTCCGTGAACATTAGCTTCATTAATATTAACTTCTATTTTCCTGTTAAATATTGAAAATTCCAAGCATAATCGTAGGTTATATTGTGTTTCCCAGGTGAATTATCTCTTCATATACAAAATCTTATGAACTACAAACAAGACCAGAGTCCCTGTTTGGTTTTTGCCTCCAGGAGTCCCACAAAGAATAAAAATGTATGCATGGGCACACTTTCTAGAGAATTTAAACTTATTAAGCTGTCTGAAATACTGAAGTTATGAACATCTTCACCATGAATATGACCAGGGAATGTTTTCAGTCTTTCTCCAAGTAATTATGGGAATTTGCTGACAGTGCTTCTAGCTGCAGTGTCTCAAGGTCAGGACCCTCAAATTGGGAGACATCAAACTAGGCACTGGAGCTGGCTGCACTGGATCAGCAAAATGGGGTAATTTGGTGTGTCGCTAAATCATGCCATTTTGCAGGAAGTTTCTTCTACCAGGGCTCAGTTTGTACTAAGTGACTTGTTAAAACCTGTTGTAGCCTGTCAAAGGATGGCAGCAAGCTGTCAGTCCTTCGTTGCAATGTTCATCAGAAGTACAGGAGATACATGTGTTGTTCAATCTCTCAGGTTTTTTATACTTCTGCTGAAGTCTGTGGTAACTTTACTGGGTAAAAATCTAAATATACAAGCTACTCTTTAATTTAGAAAGATTATCTGTTATTATTTCAGTTTAAAATTTCTTAGGAAAATACGTGTTTCTGTGTAAAGCTCAAATGTTCATGGTGGTTTTACTGCTCCAGTTAGTAAATACTCATCTGTCTAGGTCTGATTTTGATATGGATGTGAAGCATCCACCTGTTGTCAGTGGCAGAAAGGAAATGGAAAGATATCCTATACTTTGGGCCAAAAGAATTTTTTTCCTTCTCATGATGCATTGATGAGGCCATGGAAGAAGTTACATTGCTGTGAAATTGCAATTGTTTCTGATCATAGAAGAAGTTCATTGTCAAAACAAGTAGTTGGAAGTACATAAAACACAGAATTTGGGTGGGGAGGTCTGCAGTGAGTAAACATCATTATTGTAGTTTATTGCAGTAGAAAAGTATTCATTATTGTATTTGTATGTATACATATATATATTTATATTTATATATATGTCAAGAGCCTGCCTTTCTTAGTTTCCTTTTAGTATTTGCTTTGCTATGTGGTGGTTGTGGTTGTTGTGGACATATTACATCTGCATCACTTCTGCGACTGTACAGGTGTACTCCTGCTCTTCATCCAAATTGCATTCTGTGCTTTTCAACCTGATGTTATTCTGGTCAAGGATCAAATCAACCCTCAGTTGGGCAAAACACTGATAAAAGTTTTTGGTAGCCAAGTCAAACCTATATGAACTTCTATCATGATTGTAAGCTTTCAATTTAGGTGGTTTCTGGAGTTTCATAATTATCATAGGCCCTTGAAAAATCATAAGAATGGTTCACTTGCACGTGAAATGCTGAATTATGCTTGCACAAAGGTTACACTGGAATTTAATAGATTCTATAAAAAAGCTGTACTTTTATGTATCATTTTCATTTCTTCACTATTACACAAGTCATATCTTCTCTTGAAGTTGTGTCCCAAAGGTTCAAGAATGTCACAGTGAAATGTCAGTGTCAGAAAGGAGATGAGAAATAGGCCATTCTGGAGGTTTCCAGCTCTGTAGGCAGTCTAATAAATAATGTTCAAAAAGTAAACTTTTAAACTATTTCTTCCTTCCTGTTGGATTTGAAGAGGTACTTTGATGGGTAAGATCCCAATTTACAGCCATTTTACAGATTGACAGCCATTTCACAGAAATTACATAGGTGAGGGTTGATTTTTCATATCTTCCATTTTTGGCATTACAGTTATAGGTACCTTTGTCTCCTACTTCATCCCATGGTCTTTACTTTCTGGTAGGGCCACTGTTACAGACGACCACAGGTGAAGAAATTCTGACAGGCTAGCTCAGTTTTCAGAACTGTAGTAAGTTGAAATTAATGAGAGATCTGGAAAGGAGGCCTACTCATAGAAACCCACAGAAAGCTTTGATTAATATTTGACTTTATTGTCAGCTACAGTTACCTGCTTTGTGCTCTTCACACACTGAAGTGTTTATTGCTGCTCTGTTTGAAGTCATCCTCCTTGGAGAGTCACAACATTAGTTATCGAGACTAGAAATGTCCACTGAAGGGACTTGCTGATTATTTATGCTCCAAAAATTAGCTGTCTCAAACCTTTACAATGTAAGACACATTTTGTGAAAGGAAATGGTTTATTAAAAGTTTAGGATTGTTTCTTCTCAAATCTGTCCAAAGGCACCATCTCAATGACCAATGTTGCACATGCTATACCAAGAAGTAAAAAAGAAATTGAATCTTCAGTATTCTAGATTATGCCTTTCTTCAAGTAGACAGTATTTTACCGGTTTCTATTGAACTTCATAAGATCATCACCTTCCCTAGGGAATTTTTGTGAATGACTTAAGGCCTCAATAATTCACAGCAGAAGAATAACTGCTACTCAGACATAATTTTTCGTATTTTTGTGCTAATATGACCAGGGTATATTATTAGAGGTTATTTTTCAGATATTCAGAGATATTTCTAAATAGCTCATGCAGCATCAATTTATTTGACTAGAATATGTCTTTATGTTTGAAACATCAGCAGATTTTGGTATTATCTCCTCCTTTTTCATATTCATTTCCAGTTAAATAAAGGAAGTGTATAGCAACAGTGTTAATGCTTCAGTTCCTGTTCTGGAACTTTACATCACATATAGCCCTGTTCTATCAAGAAGCTGATCCAGAATGTGTTAATATCCTTGTATTTGTGCTTCTTAAGCACCTGAATGCAATGGAAAAGAATAGAATATGTGGAGATAGCCTTTGCAGTTATATATTTAAAACAGACCTTTGGAATACTTGCAAGTTTGTTGTTTTGTTGTGTTTTTTTTTTTAATTCAGTAGTTAATATGGAATATTTTAGGCAGAACTTTATTAGTGTATGCAAAAGTGGAAGTTTTTTCTTTTTTAACCTAATGTGGGCACTGAAATATATACTCAAATTGGGCCTAATTTCCATCAGCTTCTTGACCAGACATTTGTGTTCTTGCAGATGTCAGTGAGTGCAAAGTAGGGGGAAAAAATGTACACTCTTTTTTTCCCAATACTGTCATTTCTCACTGTAATGAGCACAAAAATAATTGGACGACTGAGCTATCAGTAAAAGGACACACTTCAACGTGAGTCAGTGAATTATTTTACAGGACAAACTTTAATCTTTAAATGTGATTGTAGATAATTTGTGCTACCATCTGTCCATTTGGAATTCTTTTAGCCTTTTCAGTCGTTATACAGTAAGTGCTGCTGTGTTTAACATTAACATTTGATATTTTACACATTTAATTTCTGTACTGCTGCGTGGTCCTTGGGGAGCTTTGCTCTAGTGCTACATGAGAGAGACAAAGTATTGATCAGTTAACATTTCAGCTACATTTATGTATGTCGCAAAATTAATGAAAATGCCAGACAAAAATGTCAGAGTGCACAAAAAGGTAGAATTTAAATTTGGTAGTTTAATGAAAAGTTTAAGATGTGCGTTATCAAAAATGTCCCCTTGCCTTTAAAGTACAATTCATAACTGAGCAACTAAAGGGAACCACATATTTTACTTAGAGGAACATTGAGCATGAAATACCGGGGAATATGTAATCTTCAAAGTGTTTGGTATCCCAAAATGGCCTCAGTAAAGCACTTTAATTGCCTGCTTGAACATTTAAATGTTACTCATAACATAAACTTGTTTCCTTTCTCATTTGGAGGCAGAGTTCCCTCACCCATCACACACATGCTTTTCAGTATGTCCTCAAATAAAAGGTTTCTATGAGCATTCCTGATCTTATTCCTCTGAATCATTCCATAAGAGTTTATGCCTGCACATGGAAAATACTCTTCTTCCTTAGGCTTTGAAATATGGATAAAATGACTCACCCTGCATCCAAGTCATCTGTCAGTTCTAACTCACCTTCTCTTTGTCTTCCAACACAACACAATTTATGTGTGAAAATGACATAATAGTGTCCCTAGCCTTTGATTAATTATTAGTTCACCATTTAGTTATGGTGGTGTCGTGCTAATTAATTGACACCAAGAAGGAAAGAGGAGAAAAAAGAGCTGGTGTGTAGCTGGAAATGAGACAGTAATTTTGTCAACTGTTTTAGCTTTTCCCAATTAAAAACGGAAGTGATCACAATTGTGTATTTCAGAAGCAACTTTCATTCAAAGCTGAAGCGTAGAGATTATGTTTTGGGAGGCACTTGATATGGTACCATCAGGAGTAGGAATGCACTTGTATCTGTTATTATATATTTTCCTTTTTTTCCCCACACTGTAACTGAAGGAGAATTAAAATTTTGCAGATACTTTTGAAAGGCTGAGAGACTTGAGGTTGTTCAGCCTGGAGAAGTGAAGGCTTCAGGGAGACATTATTGCAGCCTTTCAGTACTTAAAAGGCCAACAAGAAAGACAGGGACATACTTTTTAGCAGGGCCTGTTGTGAAAGGAGTGATGGTTTTAAACTAAAAGAGGGAGATTTAGAAGAAATTCTTCACTGTGAGAGTGGTGAGACGCTGGCCCAGAGAGGTGGTAGGTGCCTCATCCCTGGAACCGTTCCAGGTCAGATTGGTTGTTGCGCTGAGTAACCTGATCTCATTGAAGATGTCCCTGGTGACTGCAGTTGGGGTTGGACTAGATGACCTTCAAAGGTACTTTCCCACCCAAACCATCCTCTGATTTAAGAGCTCATAGATTTTGCCACTGTTGATACCATTATTGAGGATATAACATATAAAAAACTTCAAATTGGTTTTCATCTACCTGGGTGAAGTGGACCATCAGATTGTCTTTGGCACCTGCTCTCTAGATGTGAAATTGGAAGAAAAACTGGTAAGGTAGTTGCAAAAACTTCTTACATTCTAAAAAAGCCTTTCCAAAAATTCCTCTTTCTGTAAAAAAATGCCTGTTATTAAAAAAGTTTTGCAGATGTAAAGTGACATGGCAGTGGAAAGACCAGGTTACAAGATGAATTTCTGATGCAGGTTGCACACGTGCAAGAGTCTTTCAGCTTACTGTCAGCTGTATCTTCACCAAGAGGAAAGACATTGAAGGGGGGTGCTTTTGTTTTTTTTTCAGAAGTAAAGCAGACAAAAAGTAAGGTGATCTAATTCCTGATTTTCTGTAGACCTGTAGAACTAATGCGAGACTGCTATGAAAATGCAATGGGATTTGAGTTTCTGCAGCACTTACTTATACTGTGTGCCAGGTTTTAGAAGTGCCATAGGTAAGAAAAAATACAGCAGATCCTGGTGTGTATGACCATTGAGATCCATTAAGCATTCATGCCTAAAGGGCATACCAACCCCAGCCAGTGATTAAATTTGACTATAGAAGTTGAGGAATGATGCTGGTGTGGAAATACTTGGTGTCATCAGTCCACATCATGAGTTTGACAGATTGGCTGATTGCATATCTGATACAAGGAAAGACTGAGCAGTATTCATGTGCTTCAGAATTTGTTTTAGAATTTTATTTTTTTTTTAAAAAAGGTGTTGAGGTGCTGGAATGTGTCCAGAGGAGAGCAATGAAGCTGGTGAATAGGCTAGAGAACAAGTCTTGTCAGCAGTGGCTGGGTGAGCTGGGGTTGTTTAGCCTGGAGAAAAGGAGGCTGAAACGACAAGAAGAAGTGGCCACAATTTGCTCCAGGGAGATTTAGGTTGGCCGTTAGGAACAAGTTCTTCCCAGAAAGGGTTGTCAACACTAGTGATGTCTCCACCCCCGGAGGGATTAAAAAGATGTGTAGGTGTGATGCTGCGGGTTATGATTTAGTAGCAGCAGCCTGTTAGTGGTGGGTTAATGGTTGGACATGATCATCTGAAAGATCTCTTCCAGCAAAACAATTCTATGATTGTGAAAAATTACTTTCATTTTACTTCCTTCACAGAGTGAATGCGTAGTTGCTGAACCAGTTCCATGACATGATTCACTGCCTGAGTGCACACTTGGTGCCTTTTGACTGTTTAGGAAGGCATGTGTCTGTCATAGGTTCTGTGTCACTTCTGCCATCACCATGCAGGTGACTGTGGTACTCACCCCAATGTGTCTACAATGGCACCAGCTCAACTTTTAGGCACTTAAATTGCTCCTTTAGAAGTTTATTTTACCTGAATATCTATTTTAGGTACTTAAACAATTCTGGCTTCCTTGTAATCCCAGATCTCAAAACCACCTAGGCAGTGTGGGGAAATACTTATCTTGTTATTTCTCAAGCAGGAAATATGCTGCAGAATAGAGCACTGATGTCCGAAGTCTTGGACTTCTCGCTACCAGACCATTCTCCTACCTATTTTCCTTTTCTCCCCACTTATAAAACTGGCAGATTTGCACAGAAAGTATTTGATTATCCAAACTTTTAGAATGCTGTTCTAGCTTGATATACCAAAAGATTTGATGCACAGAAATGAGGTTGCTCAAAAATTATAAAAGTTAACAAAAACTGTTAGTTACTGTCCAGTTTTTAGTGCCTGAGAAGTATTAAAAATGAGCTTAGATATCCTTCTAATAAATGATTTTACTAGAAGTCCAGGCAGCCAATCTACAAGAGTTTCAGTCTTGTTCTGGAGTAAGTTTGCCATAATCCGAATCATGTACAAGATGATCCCCAGCTGCCTGATGTGACTGGAAGAGTTGCAGGGTGGTGACACTGGACACATCATGGCTATGTGTCCAGAGAGGAGTTGCATTGCATCATGTATTCTTGTACTTTCCTCTTGAGTGCACAAAACTCTGCTAAATAAAAAACTTTGCACTTGAAAGACTTCTGATCACACTGATGTTAAATTCTGATAATAATTTAGTCATGGTGTTCTAAGCAGAAGGTAGTTGTGTACACTACCGTCATTGGGTTCCTTGAGTTGCTACCGCACAGTCATTACAGGAGGTCTTGGCCATTTAAACTTCCCTTACCTAAAGAGTGCATGTGGGTGGATTGTAGAATATCTTACTTTTTCATCATATTTTAATTATGAGTCATACGAGAATCAATACATTGTAAAATCATGTTACAATGAGTGTTTTACTTCCTTTTCATTCTAGCAGTCATAGGTATTATAACAGTTTGCTTCAAAGTGGAAGGACTATAGGGGACTGATTTTACAGGGCTGTTAAATCGTGAATATAATATAATATTTGGAAAAAGTTTCAGTGTATTACAGAAAGAAGCAATAACCAGTTATGCCACATGCTAGTGAGAAAAGCCCAAGTAAGGAAGATCAAACAGGGAAGCAATGTTTCTAAGATTTTATCATGTGTGAAAAGCTTAGAAAGGACAGTCTATTCAGAAATCAAGCTACCAATTTCTTCCTGATGATCCTTAAGGAATCTTCAGTGTCTTTATCCCTACAGAGCCATCACTTCTTCAGTAGCTGTGTGGCTGGTTGATGATACTATTAGCATCTATGCCTGGGTGGAAGACTTAAGAATAAACAAGTTGTTTTCAAGATGCTGGATTTCACTGGAGTGAAAACACATAGGGTGACTTCATCGTGTTTCAAGTATGCATCATGAAAATGTTGTCCTGCTTATGTAGTTTAACATGCAATTTGATAATTTCAGTTTTGATTGCAGAATGTGAAATCCAGAACCTTAATATAGAAAAAGGCTCGGAATATATTTTGTGTCTGTTAGTGCTGCAAGTGCTATATGACTAACAGTAACTGATTTTATTGGTGGTGTAAGTAGAACCTCAAAAGAAAAATGCTTCTAAGTAAAACCATTTCAAAAGTTACACAGGAAGTTTTGTCCCTTTTTCCTAAAAAAGGACCATCTACCACACACAGCTTTATCCTACATTTTTGGCACAAGAGATGCTACATGCTTCCCGTTCCAAAACTGCCTGGTTTGGAGCAGAGAGGGTTTGAAAGCTTGCTTCCCATTTTGAAAAAACTGATGTTATCCAAAACAGAAGAACCAGAATGAATGATAACCCTCTGCCCCTCAGGACAGTAGGAAATGGAAGTGAAGAATGGCTGTGTCATTCTGCCATCCCCTTTCTTGTGGCCTCTCTGCCTTCCTTCTCAGTGTGAGTTGCACTTTCCATGCAGGAAGCTTTATTTTCACCTGAACTCCAGTAGAATTTATATAGGAAAGTTCCATGAAGGAAATGGGCATTTACAACTGAGCTAGGAAAGCTGGCAGTTAAGGAATCTTCCTTGTGATAAGGTGTAAAAAAGGAGTAGCACTAGTAGGTATAATCTGTCTCTTTCTGTATGGAGTAGACCATCTGCAAGTTCACTGCAAAGTTGTGAAAAATCCTCAGATAGCCTCAGCCATGTGGTTGGGTGTTAGTAAAGGTTGCGTGTTAGCAATGGGCTTCTTGCACAGTAACTTTTTGTAAGGGTACAGCCATATAAAGAGGATCAAAAACTGACTTGAAATCCTTTTAGTTAAATATTAATGCAAGTTTTTTTGATACATGAAACACTCATGATGTGGGTGGAAAGTTAGATTTTTACCGGGTGTTGTGGTTAAGTGATTTAGCTTCTGCAGGGAAGGAGAATTTCAGCTGACCTTGAAATGAAAAGTCTGTAAGCCTCATAGTCACTGTTTTGATAGAAACAGCGTTGACTTTTTTTGTTTGTTTATTTACTTTTCATATCCCAAAATCTATTTATAACTTTTTCATGAACAAGGAGACATAAGTTAAAAGAATAATTTATGTTGTTTTCACTATTTATTCTGCAATAGGTGTTAGCACTTACGAAGCAGAGATAACTAAGGTTGTGACTAGAATGGTTACTGAAGAGAAAAATAAAATCAATAACTGTAAGCCAAATGGCTGCAGCTCATGCTGAATAGGCTTGCACTGGCTAGCAGATACTTAGGCTTTGTACATTTCCATGAATAACATCTGCACAATTACTGAAGTTAGAAGACACTAACTGCCTTCCAGAGATACAAGTGCTCTAAGATGAACCCTCTGATGTGCAAAGGGAGAAAAACTGGTGTAATTTAGCCTTGTTTATTCGAGAATCACCACTGCTCTCACAGCTATTGTTAGCACTGCAAAGTTACCTGTTATAACTGGTATTATGCAATTGGAACTTCTTGGGCAATTAGTGTGTGGCACAGTCTGAATAGGAGACATGATTTTCTCTCCACAGTCCTATAGTAGCTGTGATTAGATGTGCCTGTATTCCAGTTCTAATTGACTGGCCTCTGTAAGTAGACACTGCTTATTAATGAACTGAGACAGACACTTCTAACCCCGTTAGAAAAATAAAAAGGTAGTGAAGAAATGTGCTAAAAATGAATGAAATTAATGATGTTTTGATCTATTGAATACATACTTTGCATACGTTGCTATAGGAAGGGGCACTGGGTATGTGGCGAAGGCATGATTAGAAAAAAAATAAATCAAACAAATATTAATGCATATCTGTGATTTTTCTGCACTCTGTGCATCTCTTCTAAAACATAACTTGAGGAGTGAACATCTTAAGCTGAATGTAAAGCTCTAATTTAACAGTAGCCCTGGCAGGAATAAAGCATGAGGTTTTGCTATTTCCTTATATTTCTTCTCAGAGTTTAAGTATATGAGTGTGTGGTGTCTGTCCGTTTAGCTTAAGATCCTCCTTTCTGGGCACGTGTCATCCTAATAAGTCAGTTCGTATGAGAGTTCTCTTCTTCCCCTGCCTCTTCTGAGGTCGGTCTCTTTCTAGTGCTCATTTATAAGGGAGAGGAAAAATCTCTTCCTTAGACCAGACCAGAAGGCACAGGTGTACATATTCAAAACTCTTATTTTCCAATACAAAATCTTCAATTTCCAGAAAAACTGTATTTTAATAATTAAAATGAGGTAATTCCTTTGCAGATGATCAATCAATACTGAAAGAGATATTATTAATAATTATTAAAGCCTATTTCCCTTAATAAAGAACAAATAAGTATTTTTTTGCATAGTATTCAATATTCTTTTTGCTTTTTTCCCTTAAAGAACCTGCAGTGCCAGCAGACTCTGTATCACTTTAATGTGACTGAAAAATTTAAAAGTAGGTATTTTTAATATTTGTTGCCATCTTAATTATTACTTGCTTAAAGCACCACTGTTAGCAGAGGGATTATGAGTTAATAAAAATGTCATAGCATTAGTATATAAAACACAATATAATTTTCCCAAGTTAATGATTAAAAGTGTAAGGCCACATTAACAACTCTTAGTGCTTATTCCCTGAATATGCTTGTTTTTCGTCTTTTAGGAATAGCATCACAATATTGTAGGAACTAAACATGGAAATATTTGGGAGTGATTTGTTTTAAAGAAGAGGTAACTAATGAAACCTCTTGTTTGAGCTTTGCATTCTGTATTATCTCACTGTCTTCATAGCATTACAGCCTCACATCAGTCTGGATAGAGTTTTTAATACTGGGTATTAATATTCCCTAATGCAACACCAGTGAAACACATTGAAAAGTTATTTATTCATCACACTCTATTAGCTAGAGCATTTGGAAAAATAACGTCAGTGCACTGCTAGGTCATTATTGTGTCAGGTTTCCTTCCACATGCAGGAATCACTTTGGGTGTGGGCCTTGGTTTTTTAACTTTTTAAGACATTTTCGCTTTGTTCCAGAGCCACTTCAGTATTTTATTGGCTACCTTGATTCCATCAGTATGAATAAGATGCAGCTCTATAAATTAGTTGATTCACTTGAGTGTACTTCTTGGCTTATCCGTGGTGGAGATCTCCACCAGCCCAACGGTAGGCTGACCTACCACAGCCTGAATGTCCACCCAGGTCAGACATCCTCCCACCTCCCCACCGTGGCACCTGCAAGCTGAGCTGTGTCCCATTCAGCGCTCCAAGAACGGACCCATTGTCATGGGAAGAAGCATTTGTTTCTGGGAGAAAATCATTCCAGTTCTGCTCCTGAATGAAAGACAAGGCTGTTATTACTCCAGGGATATTAGGCCTCACTGCTTTTTGGAGAAAACAAATTTGCTGTAACTTTATCTGTAATTTAGCACTGCATGGGTGCAAATAGAGTCTGCATTGTATGGAGCTGGAGGCAGAAGTAAGGGTTTGTTAAAGTCGTAAAAGGGTTGGGTAACCATTATATTTCCGAAAGCAGCCGTATCAGAGTCATAGGTTAAGAAAAAAAAAAAAGATTCATTGCATCCTTACCATTAACTGTCTGCTTTGAATTGGCTTTAAAAGTAGTATTGAAACAGTAAGGTTTCTGTCTGTATGGAGAATATAGGGAAACTTCAAGTTACCTGAAAGTGAATATGTCTTGACCAGCAGCCTAGCCAGTGAATGGTCATGGTGAAGGCTACTCAGATCTTTTTAGGCTTATTTTTAGGTTTAGTTTGGTTTATTTATTGCTTTGACCAACAACCTACAAGTGAGTAATTATGGTAAAGGCTGCTAAGATCTTTTTAGGTTTATTTTCAGATTTATTTTGGTTTATTTATTTATTGCCTTGACCAACAGCCTACCCAGTGAGTAGTTATGGTAAAGGCTATTCAGATCCCTCTAGGTTTATTTTTAGGTTTATTGTTAGATTTATATTTAGGTTTACTTTTTTTTTTCTCACAGCAAATACAGCAGAGCTTTGCTGAAGTTCCACTTTCTTGAAGAATATGATGTCAAAATTCTTAAACAATATTTCCCTTTTGTTGGCTGATTTTTGATTGCCAGCATTTGATAAGAAGAAATAATATTAGTTGTTTGAAGCCTTTGTCCTGTATGGGTAGGAAAACTTTGTCCTTGCAAATGGTGCTGTTGAAGCTGGTCCAAATCAATCAAGTAGTTTATTCCATCAAAGTTCGTTTTTATGATTGCATGCTTGGTCGCTGACTTACATGCTGATTAGGGAGCAAACATGCAAACTACTTTTTTCATATTCTTTCTCTTTTTTCTTTTTTCTTTTTTTTTTTTAAATAGAAAAAATTCCAATCCTGTTGTAGGAGTTTGATCTTGCTGATTAGCAAAGTTAAGAACTTAAATGTGGTTTCTAATCGTCTGGCAGCTGTCATTAGTGAGTGACAATGAAGTTAATCCCCACCGACACACAACCCTTCTCCTCCATTCTCCCAAAAGCAGAGGCAGCCACCTCCAGGCACACTCCCAGCCGGAGCCGGGAGCAGGGAGCACGTCTCTGACCCCGGGATCTGAACCTGGGAATCTCTGGTTAGTATTGCTTCATTGCCTCCGGATCACTGCACTCACCCTTGTACTCCTTCTCTTAGAATGTCTAATATGCCTAATTTAAATTAAATTATTTTAATTAAGTCATTCAACTGTTTTCTCACAGTGCAAGGTAGTTAAGGACTGTGGCTGGCGGTGCTGTAAATCAGGTGCCTCTACTGAATGAGACCAAAGTTAGTGAGCCCAGGATGGCTGTGGGTTCTGGCACAGGCAAAGCAAAAGGTAGATGTGAAAAGGCAAATTAAACTAGAGCCGAGAGGCATAGCAGTTATTTTTATAAAAATCATTAAAGTTATGATTTATAAAAAATATAATTTGCAGTAATTCCTTTTTATAGGCATTTTTTTTAAAAGTATGTTTCTGTCAACATTGTGCCACAAGCACTGGGTTCAGTTTGCAGTGAAGGCAAAAGGGCTGAGGAGGGAGTTTGTGATTTCTGGGTGGAAATAAAGCTCATCCTTTTTCAGATTTATCTACTGATTTGAGCAATCCTGTCAGTTGCCAGTCAGTGTGTAATGAATTCTCTGCTACATCACCAGCCGGGGTTGTCTGTAGGTAACTCCTCGACAGCTGACGACACTGCACCCTGCTACTTGGAGGCTGGTGTTTATCTTATTTCTCTGCAGATATCCACTCTTCCTCACAGTCCTTTTATTAAAAACCCAAAATGTTCCCCTTCTGCAAGTTACAGTAAGCAAAGCGAATCCAAAACCCTGAAGAATTCTAATGCAGGAGGAGTGCTTTAAAAAAGCGGGCTGTCTGTGCTTCAAAACGTGGTTATGGGCTAATTAAATTCTGTTGTCTGCCTGGCAGTGACAAATACAGCACTTCTTTGAGACCACTTTAAGGTCTGGATGGTAGAACCGACATCCCCCACGTACCTCTTGAAGTACAAGACTATCTGCTTGCTCTGTGATGGATCTAGTCTCTGCTGACTTTTGAATTTTAGAACTGATAGTTGAATATAAAGTACAAATTGGTTAAAAAATGACAGATTATTTCTAGGGGTGTTTTCAGTGTTCACCTTTATGATAGTTGCATTTTTTGAAGTTAATGCAGTTTAAAAAAATCATTTTAAGTTTCCCAACACAAAGGAAAGGAATGAGATGTTGGATTCACAAACAACAGCTTTATTGGTTTATGACAAGTAATCCATCTTTTAGCATTAGTGTAGCATTCTACCCCAGTTTATTTTTCATAATTGATAATTTGTGAGTCATATGTTTGTTATCTATTCTTTTATGGGTTTCTAACTAGTGAATGATGTCGAAGGTCATCAAGCTTTCATAAAGGAAATGTTTTTTATTTTAGTTTTTAAGTTTTGATTGGTGTTCTGGAGAACTTTGTGAACATCTCAGGGAAAAGTACAAAGGAAAAAAGAAATCATGGTTTTCCTGGTAGGAACTTCATGCTATATAATGTTACAGCAATTCAGAGAAGCAATGAATGTTAGGACACATTATGAAGTACTATAGCAAAGTAAAAACATTTAGCCAGAATTATTTTACATGAGAAGTCATTACAATTTATGTAAGTTCATGTATTGCATGCACATGCAGCAAAATTAAGAATAATATTTGCATGTGACTGAATCATTTTTTTTTCTTTATCGTAAATATTTTTGCAATAATCAAGAAGCCATTATTTTCCTTTTACCATAATCCTAGGGGAGGCTGTAAACATGTGCCATCCCCATTTTTTTAAAGAATGTAATATTGATTACAGATTAAAAAAATCTAAGGAGGGGGAACCCTATCTTTACATCTAAAATATTAGAAGACAGCAAAATGAGGTTATATTTTTATACATCAGTTTGTCACAAGCAAGTAATTAATAAAAAGATGTGAGTATATAAATTAAAATTTAGTTAGCCTACTGAGAAAGCTGGTAGGAACTTTTCCCCTTACTAATGGTTCTCTAGCAGCCCATGAACATTACCACTAGCTGTGCTCACAGAGCTTTCTGATACAATTAAAAATGGGGAGAACTGAATAAAATATGAATAAGTTCAATCAGTGGATAAGACAACTTAAAATAATTTACAGACAACTATAGAGGAGGCACAAACTATTTTAAAATTAATTAAATATTAATTTCAGAGCAAACCTGTTATGAATATACTGTTACAGCTTGTGTGACTCTATCTTGAACATTCATTTAAATGTCCTCTGAACAATTTAATTGTAGTGAGACATTTCTATTAAAAAAATGATTTAGGATTATCTATTTAATTAAAATAGAATTGAGCTCATTTAATTGTGATGTAATTATATTATTATATGTAGAATGTCATTAAAATAATGTAAACAATTTTTTTCCAGTATCCAAGAATAAAAAAAAACCAACAAACTGATAGACTTTGGTAAAACTATTCTTGAAATTTCATCTGAAAATAATGAATAACTTAATAATTTGCAAATTATTTCAATCTCAAATCAGTAATATTAGTATCAGTAATATTGGTAGGATTGATATATTTTGTCCTTAAGATATATATATTAGTTGTCTAACAATAGGGCAAAAGTCATGTTTCACTGCTGGATACTTCTTATTGAATTCTGTAGTGTACATTAATACTTTTGGCCCTTCTCTGAGATATTTTTTAACCAAAGCTTATGTTTTGGGATTGTTTTCTTTCTAGTAATGTTTCTATCCAAGCTGGAATTAGTAATGTATCCTAACTATTTCAGAAAAGCGCCTTAATCCAGGTGCTCTGTTCGGCTGAGAATGTAAAGCATTTTTTCAGCTATTGCGGTTATTAATTTTGAATATCATAAATATTTTATTACAAATCAAAATATATCTTGACATTTACTCCCTAAAAAGTATTGAGGATTTGGACAAATGGACATAAAAAACTAATTTCAAAATTCTGTCTTTCAAAGCACTGCAGTGATTTTTAAATGTACGTAATTGTACTTGTGACAGGGTGATGTCCTTCTGTCACTATGGATATAAAAATACAGCCTTTAGTGCCGGATTCTATATCTGGAAGGAAAAATATTCTCAGTTATTACTCTGTTATGTAATGTAAAATGCGTCAGAAATCTTCTGAAAACCAGAATTTTCTACTTCTGAGTTGCATGGCTTGTCTGAACCTTAGCCAATGATAAATGCAGGTGGAGGAGGAGGAGGATGCTGTTATCATTATCTGCTGGTTGTAGATTTCAGGGCAATGGGCACACCATGGGGACCCTTCTCCTAAAAAGTTAACAAACTGATCCTCTGCTGCTAAATTCATATCATTATGTTAAATTCAAACCAGTATGGCTGCACCCAGGAGTAAATTTACACATATAAGTATTTGCCACATCTGACCTGCTTGGGGAGGAGAGGAATGTGTAAATAGATGCAGGGATTAAAAAAAAACCCCACGCACTTGGATTAATGGAGCATCCCAAACATCTCTTCACTATCTCAAACATAATGGACATACTGTGGTGTTTAGTCTGTTGTAAGTAATTCTCTGTACAGCTGCACCATATTGAGTGAGGCATTGATTATAAAGGATATATAATACAGAAATACATTTAAAATAGTACAAATGCTTCTTGTCTGGTAACTTAAATGGTTTTGATCCTTGAATATGATCTGTCAGTGGTTATGGCCAAAATTATTTGTCCATAAAAACACAATATATGTGCCAGAAGAGCATAGAGGTTATTTAATGCTTGTTGATGAAAAAAAGAAAGTTAGCCTGATTTCTTGACGTTGGAAAAGATTCCAGTAGAGAAAAATAGAGAAATTTGAGCACTATTGTAAGATATAGGATTAAATGGGTTTAACCAAAAATCTTTGGGATTATGAATTTTAAAGCAACTTCAGGAAAACATATGCTCTTTATCCTGAAATTAAGGAGGATGATAATGATAGTTATGTCCTATTTCCTTATAAAAAGTGTCTTTTTCATCTTCCGTAGGTGTTATTCTCCACTCAAGCCTGTAGGTAGCACCCTTGCATCATGCACACAAAAAATCACTGCCTTTCCTGAGACACAGTTACTGTTTAGGTCGTGAAGCCTTTTCTTTTGCAGACCTCTAGATTCAGCTAGTATTATTTGCATAATTTCCAGACTTTGATGACAATCTGTGATCTTAAAACAGTAGTCTAAAGATTACGCATTAAGTTGTTTGGCCTTGTGACTCATTCCTCTCTTAAGACATATCCCTTTTTATTCCCGTGGGATGGATGGAGAAAGTCACAACAGATCACTCCCATGAGGAATCTTGGAGGTAAAATGTTTTCTCCTAATTATTTGTTTTAACATACCAACCATCATGTATCAATACATGAGCGTAACTCTACATTTCTGTCTTCTCTGTTCTACAAAATACATGACACTCATGGTCTCTTTTAGCTGCTGGGTAAGATAAAGACTGCAAACTCTGTTCATCCTCCTCACTGTGGGCGTTATCCAGCCCTTGTCCAAGTCAGCCACTGTCCTGAGAGGAGCTGGATACTGATGAAGTCTTACCAAAACCTCAGCAGTGCAGGATCAAACCATCATCCGAAGAGGGTATTGGCCCTGCTGAGGTCAGGTCCCCATTGGTACTGCGATCTGACTTGTTATCCTTAGAGTTTAACTTTTTTTTTTCTTTTTTTTTTTTTTCTTTTTGACTCAGTATATGCTTCATAATGTCACCGCTTCCATCTCCAGAGCCCAGCAATAGCTTACAATCCCTTAAAATGACCGTTTATTTTTATTTTCTTCTGTCACTTAATGCAGATTGTCACAGGGTTTATTATGCTTTTCCTAAGAGGTCACACCAAAGATGATCTGGTTATCACCCCTACCCATGATAATGGTATGCAGAATAAAACTGTTGACATTTTCTCTGTTTTACTTAGATTGTCTTTAATTATACTGAGATTCAGTAAGCAGGGTTTAACAACAACAACAAAAAAATCATACAAACCTCTTCTTAATGAACATGTTAATGATTTTATCTGTGTGCTGGAGGGAGATATTTGAGAAGGGAACACTGGAGGTCTGAGAGAGTCTCTCATGAACAAACTGGTTTTTAATCGTATTGTCTGCATGATCGGTTTGTGTGTTAGAGGCAGCAAAGTGTGATGCAGGTGGGAGGGAACTAACCTTTGACTCACTGTAGCAGCAGAAAAAGATCAGGACTGTCAGCATGGGAGTTTCCAGCCTTTCCCTTTCTTGCTAGAATAGAAGGCATTTTTGTGGTGGAGGAGAGAGGCACAGATTGAGTTCCCACACACACCGAGACACTCTTTGTCTGGGTTCTTTATTTTGGGGTTTTTTGTGGGGTTGGGTTTTTTTTAAACACAAATCTCCTTGTCTTTCAAATTGTTATCAAAACCCAAGCATTAAGAAAAAACCCAACAACCAACCAACCAAAACAAAACAAAAAACCTGAGAAGATAGTATTTTATATTGGTTGTTTTGCCTGGGCAAGTGCCGTATCGTTAGTGGCAAGAAAAGCTGACTTTTTTTTGAAGGACCTGCTGCAATTTGTCATGTCAGTGGCCAGGTTAGAAAGACTGTTCATACCCAATGCTTATGTCATAGCTCCTGAGACAAGGGAGTAATTTTCCAGTGCAGAGGTCCCTGGAGGCAGCAGGACACCCAGGAGAACAGCACCATCATGACTAACATCTGTCAAACCAAAGCATCGACTCACATGGATAGGAGACTGAAGAAAAAGTAGTGAGACAGAAAGAGGTTTCTTTAGCTATACATTTAAAATAATCTTACTTTAGCAACATGTTATATTTTAAGTTTCCTGTTACATCGTTACAGCAACTCACCTCTTCACGTCAGGTATTTGTACACAGGTTGTACCTAGGTATCAATTTGTATAGCAAGGAGAAGCTAACAGTGTACAGGCACAGCTGGCAGGTTTTTGTGCATACTACATACTCTGTATTTCTGTTCTCAGTATGTGGAAAAAATAAGGCTATGCAAAACATTACAGGAAACCATTTAACTGCTTGTGTGGAGGATATGCTATAAGTTATATTTTTTAACTTTCCATAGTTAGATAGCAGTAGGTAGAAGTCTTTTGGGGTCTGTGGCAGAAAGATTACAGAGAAATGCACATATATGCCTCTATGGTAGATTCCTCTAGACCTGAAAGAAAATCTCAAGTGAGGTTATAAAACAATGCCTTATGACAAACTTATGCTAAAACTGCTATCATGTAATTTTGCAGGTATTTTACACTTTTTTTTCTGCTTTTCTTAAGTGAACTATTTTTTTAGGAATTGTTCAGAATAGAAATCCTACATAGCTCTCATTGTGCATGAGGTATTACCAAGGTGTAAATCTTGGATTTCACAGATAATCATGAGCAATATCTCAAGGAAAACAGGTATTTTTAATACTTGAAGTCATTTAAAATTTACCTGGTAATCTTATTTTAGGACGTTCTGTCCTATGATGACATTCAAGCAATTAAATCAGACTCTTTTTCAGTAAAGGGCAGGCTCAGTCCATGTGAATGTGTTTACCTGAAATATTCCTTCTCTTGGGGAAGAATATCTTCTATTATCAGGAAAGTCCACTGAGTGAAGAACCAGCGATTTGTCACTGTCAAAACACAAGATCAAATTTTCAAAGGAAAAAACTGGAATGCAATCACAAGCTTTCACAAAGCAGACACTGAGTATTGTGGTCCTACTTATAATGTATTTTTCTTTTTGAAATCTGACATGGATAAACATTATTGAAATGCCATTTTAGGGGATTACTGGTATTACTTTGTTGTTTGATGTGAAAAACCCATGGCCTGGTTCTGTTCTCATCAGGCTACTTCCACATCAGGGTGTATTGGATTCCCCACTTGCTTACACCTTTTTCTTACCAAGTTTCAGGTACTCTGTTGCTGAGGCTAATTTGCTGGGGCAGACTGCTGGCGACATAATTCTTTTAGGGGAGAAAGGATGACATGTTTTAGCAATGGTGTTTTCAGTTGGTTCAGATCAGTGCTGATGAGATCGCNGAGGTCCCTTCCAACTCAAACCATTCTATGATCCGGAAGTGACTGGTTTCTGGAGTTCTGACGCTCAGAGGGCTGTGGCTAAGACACCTGGAGATGTTTAGCCTGGAGAAGAGCAGACCCAGAGGGGATCTGCTGGATCCTTATCAATACCTCAAGGGTGGGGTCAAGAGGCTGGGGCCAGACTCTTGCAATTGTGCCCTGTGACAGGACAAGGAGCAATGAGCACAAATTGAACCTAGGAGGTTCTATCTGAACATAAGGAAAAACCTGTTTGCTGTGAGGGTGTCAGAGCACTGGCCCAGGCTGCCCAGAGAGGTTGTGGAGTCTCCTTCTCTGGAGAGTATCGAAACCCACCTGGACATGATCCTGTGCAACGTGCTGTGGGTGACCCTGCTTTAGCAGAGGTATTGGACTGGATGATCTCCAGAGATCACTTCGAACCCACACCAGTCTGAGGTTCTCAGATTCTGTGTCTGGGTCTCCACGACCCACACCCATTTCAGTCATCTGCCTGGTATTGTCCTGACTAGGAAAGGGGTTTTCAGTAGCTAGTATTGGGATGTTGGGATGCTGTTGCCTGAAGTTGTAGTGTAGTGGAATAAAGATCCAAGAGAAGAGAACTGAAGAGTCTTACATTGTGATCTGAAAACTTTGATCTTAGTGTGGTGGTATTTTATAGAGAGATGTAAATGCTGCTCTGTTTTAGGCTTTCTGCTCTCTGAAATATCTAGACCCCTTGAGGTTATCTGTGACTTTATAAAAGGAATGTCACTAGATTATTTTTTTCATCCATCTGTGTTAACAAATCTATTAACTAAGTGCCCCTACTGTAAAATATTCAGCTATTTTAGAAACAACAAACAAGATTGTTTGGAAACCTCACAGTTACTGCAAGTTGATCTGTGAAAGACCTTAGACCACTGGTGTCCAATTTTCTCTTCCTCTCTGGTGTTTGTGCAGAACTTGCTCTGAGGAGACGTTATTATGGCCTTCCAGGACTTCAAGGGAGCCTACAGGAGAGATGGAGAGGGATTTTTTGTCAGGGACTGTGGTGATAGGACAAGGGTAATGGTTTCAAACTGGAAGAGGGTAGATTAGATGTGTAAGAGTGGTGAGGCACTGGCACAGGTTGTCCAGAGAAGTTGTGGATGCTGCATCCCTGGCAGTGTTCAAGGCCAGGTTGGATGGGGCTTTGAGCACCCTGATTAATGGGAGGTGTCTCTGCCTATGTCAGAGAGGTTGGAAGTAGGTGATATTTAAGGTCCCTTCCAGCACAAATCATTCTGTGATTCTAGGTTACCATCTGTTTGGGGAGTGTCACAATGCAATCCCACATTGAAATCTGACCTTTTTTTTAATTTTTTTTTTTCCTGAGTGAATTCTTCATGGTTGAATCAATAAACTTTGTGTTCATGTTTTTTAGAATTTTTTGCCAGTTACTTACTGAACTCTTTACTTACCTGAAGTCTTCAAAACAAAACCAATTAACAGCACTGCCATGTTGTAACTTGTCCTTCTGTTCACAGACCAGAGCAATCATTTCACTCTGAAATGAACAGTATTAATTTCTGCCATCAATCAATGAGTTTGCTACCCAACTCCTCCATTTGCACCAGTAAAACATGTCTGCAGACACAGAAATAACCCACCCTTTAGGTAACGTAAGGATAATCATGGTTAATGATACTGTAATTAGCAGAACAGCCTTTCCAAAGTTGCTCTTTATACTTCTAAACCTTGTTTCTCTTTGCATATATTACATGAAACATCCTCCTGTCACTTCTTTTTTTATTTGGAAGATCAATTGGTCCTTCCAGTAGAAAGCTCAGTTTAGTTTTTCGTGGTACTGGGCTGAGAAGTGATGGCTCCCGTTTATCTTTGTTACAACAAAATACTCTCCTTTTCTCCTCATGTTGTTAGCTGTAGCTGACCACATGGCAAAGCATCCTTCATTCTGTTGCCCGTATTCTTTTCTCAGACCTCTCAGGTGAAAAAACAGCTTTTCTGGCAAAAGAAAATGTTTTAAAGAAAATAGT
>VWZO01001795.1:5764-22378 GCA_013396975.1 Bucco capensis | reverse complement strand
GTGGCTGTCTAGTGATGGTCTCAAATATGAGAACTGGACATCAAAGTTTGGTCTCTGCCTGGCCTTGGACAATCAACTCTGGATGAAATTCTGAGGGAGTAAGACTGGTTGCTGTTAGACATGCAGAGGCACTTAGCAAATAGAAAACCAAAGTAACTACTTTGGGTTGGGGAAAAGGAAAGAGAAATTCTATATTTTCTTATACCAGGTGGTTTCAGGCCAAGTTGGTTTTACATATTGGTTATGTAATTTTTAAAAACAGAATCACATGCAGTGTAACACTTACCTGGTGACTACTTGTATTTTAAGTCACAATAATTTCTAACTCAGCAGCCAGTGTTGTTGATAAAAGATGCATTCTATTAACACAGATTTACCTGTAAAGGCAAAAAAGCAATCTTGTTTGTAACTTGAAGCAGAGGGTGTTAGTATTGACTTTGTCAAAAGCAGCTTTAAAATCAAGAAGTAGACTGTATCATGTGGGTATTTATTATAAAAGAAGCAGTAACATCTTTACATTGTGTTGTTATTCACTGGAAATCTAAGCCATCGCACGAATCTGAGCCTATTTATTTCACAGCTACTCTATTTTTACCTTTTTTGCCCCCCGCCTCTGTCTGAAGATTTAAAAAGACCTTTTCTTTCCAAGTCTATTTAAGCAATGCAAGACCTAAATCAATCCTAAGTGGCAACCACTTCTTCAGTGTTGTGTGTGGCTGTGTGTTAATTAGCTGAAACAGATTATCGCCTGGCGTGTGGCATAGTGTTTGTGGTAACTTTTAGTGTGCATAGTTTGCAGTGGATCTCATGTTTATTTTCGTGTACTGAGGCAAATTCTCAGTATGTCTTCAAATTATCTCCTTGGGGGTGTTTTTTTCCTGAGCTAATCCTGACAGACTCTCTCTGCCAGATACGCCCATCATCAAGAAGAACAGGAGAACACTACACATGCAGGAACCTCTGTGCTTGGGGCTGTATGCAAATTTAATGCCCAGCTCATTTCTTTTTGTCTTACGTGGATGACAGACATTTTAACAATAACTTCCACATTTCCCTGTGGAAAACCCATTGTGTTGCTATATGTATATGAGTGCATACATGCATTTACTTTGTGTATGTGTTTGAATATGATATTGAGAACACCTATACTTGTAAATATGTTTCATGCCCTTTTTGTGTATTTACATATGGATAAAATGTTGTGAGGATCCTTGTGTCAAGAATGCAGTTGTCAAACAGCTCTTTATCAGAGATGTAGCTAGATCCCATGGAGACTTAGCAGATACTAAAAAATAGATAGGGTGGAAAATGTGATAAGAAATTGACACTGAAAATAATTCTGCAGCATTTGGGGTTTTCATGCCTTTGTATGGTAGCGAGAAAAAGCAAGAGCATAGGAAATTAGCTTTTGTTTTCTGATGCTTGAAGCAGGCAGTTAGAGCAAATGATATTCCAGCAGTTGCAAATAAAGCTTTCTCCAGGTATGTCACAATCTTGCTGACGGAAATGAATTCTCCCTGGCCCTACAGGTTTTGGAAGAGATGGGAGTAGCTGAAAAGCTGCTAACTTGGTTTTTTTCTGGTTTTCAAAGGCAGTGACCGCAATATAGGCACTGAAACAAGAAGTGACTGGACTGGCAAGGGTGCACCACAACATTCCATGGTCATTCTGTCACTTTCTCCTTCCTCTGTGTGTGCTTGTGTGTGCACATTCCTTTCTGAAGGGAATCACAAGAGGAAAGGATTACATCCTTGTCCCAAACCAGAGATGGAATATATACTTGTTCCTCTGTGAAACCAACATCTGGTTATGCTATTCTATATCTTTAAATTCAGGTAGCCCAAAAGTCACTCTTCAGGAGAACTTTGAAACAGAGGTTCCAGAAATATGGACAGAGATTTTAAAGATATAATTAAGAAAGAGAAATCAATAAATACTATTTTTTCTTTTGATAAGAATTTTTTTTTCTCTGGTTTCTGGTCTACCTATATGCCAAAGTTGTGTTTCAGTAAATCTTTTCTTCTTTCTCTCTATTAGTCATTATTCAAGATGTATTTTGGGACTTAAAAAGCCATCGTGATTGCCATACCATTTTTTACTTTAGTGCACTATTAGAGTACTTGCTCTGCTTTTTTTTTTCCCCTTCTGCTTGAGGTAGGAAAGACAATTTCATGGCAATGGTGTGCAGAAGAAAAACAACAAAAGCCACCTACCTACCAAAGTATTCAAAGATTGCCATCAGAGCGCAAGAAGAATTACTGTAGAACTAATAGTAATATATTCAAGTATAAAAATACACTGTAAAAGTAATTCAACCAAGTGTCTTTCTTTTTATTTTTAGAAGCAAAATTGTTATTCATATGAAGATGTATAGCTAAACCTATGTGAAAATGTAGTTGCAAAACACATATATATATATATGTAAGTTTGAAATTATCTACTTTCTGACACTACCTGCTCTGATGTTAGATTAAGGAAAATTAAAGAAAGCATCTCATAATTGAGGTTCATTCAATGTAAGATATTATGCTTAATCAGTCTCAATGTTATGTCACAAATGTCGTGCTGAGGGCATGGTTTAGTGGTGACTTTGCAGTGTTGGGTTAACAGTTGGATTTTATGACCTTAAAGGTCTTTCCAACCAAAATGATTCTGTGAAATAATGAATACTATGTAGTGGTACTGAATAATATGTAATAAAGTGACAGGAATTAAAGAAGTTGTATCACTATCTGGTAGGATATTGAAACTTGCTTTTGGTTTTTTTTTTGTAACTGCATGGGTTAATTTGTTTTAAAACACAAGGATACATAAAACTTGCCAAAACTTCTGTTACTTCAGCATGTCTTTACACTTACTAGTGTTACTTCTCTTTTTTACTTCATTATAATGCCCTCCTAAGTTTCAGGTTGTATTTCTTCTCTTGCTTTCTTTGTTTTTTATTGTGCTATGTAATTACTTGCAACACCACTAGTTCTCAGGCTGCAATGTGTAGTCACTTTCTATAGGAAGTGCTTCCCAGTTATAAATCCATATTAAACTGCATTTATTTAAAAGTTTGATGATAAGGATGTGTGGTAGTCTGGAAGAAAATGCGACAATGTAAAATGGCCTATCATTTCAAAAGCTTGAGTAGCAGTGCTGTAGGCAGTACAGACTCCTGGAGGTATAGCCATGTCTTGAGTGATTTGAAGGGAAGGTGAATAACTCGCTTACAGCCTGCTTCAAAGTCAGAAGGTAGCTTTGTCCCTGTAGTGAAGAAACAAAAGAAGTTATGCCACAATAAATATAACCGCAAGTTATTTCCTGGGGTGAAGAGTAAGCTTTGGAGAAGACAAAGACACATAACTTGTGCAAGTATTTTCTTGCAGTTGCTCCAGGTTAATGATTTTACTCTCTACTATTATGGGTCATGGTGGGACTGTATCTTGGGACTTGTGGTCAGTGCACATCTTGGTGGTTTGTCTCCTGCTCATTAACATAAGTGGAGAATCACTGGTGGGAAATTTCATATATATTATATTTGATATAAGCAAACCTGGAGGGATAAGGAATATTCCATGTAAAAAGTCTTTGACTCAATCTACCACAACATCCTTCTCTCTCGGTTGGAGAGATATGGATTGGATGAGTGGGCTGTTGGGTGCATAATGAATTGAATGGATGGTCACATGCAGAAGGTAGTGGTCAATGGCTCCATGTGCAGATGGAGATCAGTGGCAACTGATGTCCCTCAGCAGTCTGTACTGGGACCAGTGCTGTTGAATATCTGCATCAATGGCATAGACAGTGGATCAAGTGCACCCTCAGCAAGTCTGCAGATGACACCAAGCTAAGTGGTGCACTTGACATGCCTGAGGGACGAGATGTCTTTAAGATGAACGTGGACAAGTTTGAGAGGTGGGCCTGTGGGAACCTCAGGAGTTTCAATAAGGCCAAATGAAAGATTTGGGTTGAGGGAATTCCCAGTATCCATACAGGCTAGGGAATGAAGGGATGGAGAGCACCTCTGTGGAAAAAGACTTTAGGGTGCTGGTGGGTGAAAAGCTGGACATGAGCTAGCAATATGTGCTCGCAGCCCAGAAGCCAACAGTGTCCTGGGCTGCATCCCCAGCAGCATGGCCAGCAGGACACAGAGGGGATTCTGCCCCTCTGCTCTGTTCTGGTGAGACCTCACCTTTAGTGCTGGGTCCAGCTCTCGACTCTTCAGCACAGGAGAGACATGAACCTGTTGGAGTGGGTCCAGGGGAGGACCTGAAGATGTTCCGAGGGCTGGAATCTCTCTACTGTGAGGACAGGCTGAGAAAGTTGGGGTTGTTCAGCCTGGAGAAGAGAAGGCTCCAGGGAGACCTTACTGCAGCCTTTCAGTACTTAAAGAGCCTATAACAAAGATGAGGAGAGACTTTTTAGCAAGGCCTTTTGTGACAGGATACTGAAGCTTGTGAGACACTGTCCCAGGTTGCCCAGGGAGGTAGTAGATGCTGCATCCCTGGAAACATTCAGGTCAAGCTGGACAGGGCCCTGAGCAACCTGCTCTGGTTGAAGATGTCCCTGCACAGTGCAGGGAGCTTGAACTGGATGACCTTTAACTGTCTCTTCCAACCCAAAAGCATCTGTGATGCTGTGATTCTGTTGTGTGATGAAAAGCCTGTAATGTTCAGAGAAGATGGTAAAAATACAGGTTGGTTGTCACTAAATTTGGGATTTTATCTGCTTTTACCCATGACTGCAAAGGCTTTTTCTTCACGTTTTCATACAGGGTTCCAAAATCAACTACCAACTAGTTAACTGTAGATGCAGCATCAAAATAAAACCCTCATGACTCTTTAATACTGTCTTAACTCACTCTGATATCATGTAGGAAAAAATTATACTCTAATAAAGCAAAAGGAGTAAGACTGAAAGAGTTTTCCAGCCCTGTCTGTAAAATCAGAGTTGTTTTCCTTTCAGTAGGAGTAAATGTTATGCATCATTTTCACCTGGGCAGAGCAAGTACACAATAGTAGACAGCTTTCCTGTTTTGTCTCATTTCTTAACTGCGCAAAGATGTAAATGATCAAATGAGATTCCAAGCAGTGAAACCTCATCCCAACAATGCTTACTAAATGATGTATGAATGTGGCCCAAAGGACCCAAAATGTGTAGAAATGGAATTTAAAAGTGTGGAGGAAAGGTTAGTGCTATGTAAATATATAGTTTTATCTGTATCTGCATATGTATGCAGGTAATGTAGGTTTATCTCTTTATTTGTAGTTCATTCATTTTTGTTCCTAATTGGTTTGTGTTATTATTTTTTGTGCCATGACAAGTATCTTCCAGCTATGGTCATTTCCACCTCACCATTTGTTCCATAAAAGGGGAGCTATGGAATCAGAAACCAGTATGTCTTTAGTAGTTAAATTCCACTAAGGGTTTTCAAAGACCCAAGAAGAAGTTTCAAGCTTTTAAGATGTGAATAGAGACTATGCAAAGGGACTCTTGATAGTTTGTTCTATTTTGGAAGAACTGTGCAGCTGTGAAACCCTTAATGAGGAAGACAGCTTTTGTAATTATTTCAGATCTCCATAGAGACTTTTTCCAATAACTCAGATCCTGTTCTGGTTGTACACCCAAATTCCTTCTTTCTGCCTGATATTGATTATAGGTTATTTCAGCAGATCTATCTGTAATCTCCTCAGTTGCCTTTGACTTTGTCAGTCTTTAAATTCTGCAGATGAAACTTTTCATTGAGTCAGTGTAGCAGTGTCATGTATTTCTTCCTGATGTACAAAACCAGTTGTGCTCGCCTTAAACTATCTGCCACCGTTTTGAGGATATATTCCTCAAAAGGAAGAGTGGCTGGAAAGCTGCCCAATGGAAAAGGACTTGCATGTGCTGGTTGACAGCAGTGTGCCCAGGTGGCCAAGAAGGCCAACAGCATCCTGGCTTGGATCAGGAATACTGTGGCCAGCAGGACTGGGGCAGAGATCATCCACATGTACTCAGCCCTGGTGAAGCCACACCTCAAATACTATGTTCAGTTTTGGGCCCCTCACTCCAAGTAGGACACTGAGGTACTGGAGTGTGTCCAGAGAAGGGCAGCAAAGCTGGTGAAGGGTCTGGAGCACAAGTCTTACAAGGAGCAGCTGAGGAAACTGGGGTTGTTTAGCCTGGAGAAAATGAGGCTTGATGGGGAGACCTTCTTGCTTTCTACAACTCCCTGAAAGGAGGTTTGATGCTTTGATGAGCATTAGCAAGACTTTTAACCTGCTCTCAGATGCTGTTGTGAAGCTAGTGGCCAAGTGCTGTCATTATGCAAAGCTTGTTTCAAGTGGTAAACACTAATCTGCATCTCTGAACAGCCCAGACCTTCTCACAAGCCACTGTGACAGGTCAGTTCCACAGTAGCTTATAGGATTTGCCAAATCCCACCTGAAACCCCCCTTCCCTCCTTGATGTCAGCAAAGGTGTAGATAGAAATCACCATACATACTTAGCTGCTTCAACTATGAGAATCACAAGGTCAAGTCTCCAACTTGGTTTTCAAGGATATTATTCTTTTCGATTGCTACCAATGCAAAAGTGATTAGGGAAGAGATACCACAAATGTGCAAATCCACTAAGCATTACTGATTTTGTGTTTGTGAAAGAAAATGCACTTCCTTTTGCCCCAAGAACAACTTGTTGTGTTTCAAGGGCCGCTTATGATGAATAATTTCCTACAAAATTTCAAATAATATTTTAGGATGGGAAGTTGTAGGCAGCTTAATAATGAGAGCTTCTGTGAGACCATATTCAGCTGGTTTGGTTTGACTGAAAGATTCTGAGACTCAAATAGGCTCTTAAATTGTAGAAAACATGGGTTTGTAGTTCCAAGTGAAAAATTTGTGAAATGCCTAATTCCAGAGTTTGGTCATTTCAAGGAGAATACTTGTGTCTTTCGTGTGTGTAGCACATTTAAACAGAGACAGGTACGAGATCTCTCCCTGTTTTGACACTGATGCTCTCATTGCTATGTTGTTTTGCAAAAAAAAAAAAAAAAAAGTTGAAAATTTAGCAATGGCTATTAAGAATGGTGATAGACTGTTCTGTAGATAGCAGTAAAATACCCTGCATTGCCTTGTTCACGTTTTAAGGATGTGCTTTGAAATGGGCATCTATAAAATGTACTCTTCCTCACTGGTTAGAAAACATTATTGATGATGCTGCTGGCTCAATAAATGGTTTCTTAGAGTTGTGGAACATTTCTATGTTAAAGTGCAGCTAAACATGTTGGAGTGGCAGACATCTAAAGAAATGAAGTGTAATGTTGCTGAAACAATGAACCTGCTGAAAGGTTAGGTGCAGCATCATATCTATTCAGAGACCACAGCTGCCCTTCCTGCACAGTGTGGGGAGAGATGATTGTAAAAAGTGAGACAGCTTGGACTGCAGCTTTTGCTGACTGGAAAAAAGGTAACTATAAAAGCACTAGGAAAGTTGCCAGGGCACACCTCTCTGTGCTAAATATGATTTAATGTAGTTTGTGGAAATACAAATTTAAGTAAATTTATTACAGAGGAACAATTGGAAGGGCATGCTTGTTTTTTAATAGCATGGAAATATACTTCTCCCTGCAGAAGCATTACCTCAACAAAAGCAGCAGGGAACAGTTTTCTACTTAGGATCGTAAGATTTTGTTAAGTTTTTTTGTCTTGACAAGTTACATTACAGACTATAGATTAAAACTCTTGTTTCTCAGTAGATTTGGAAGCAGTGAACCTTAAAAATCAGGTTAAATATAATAATAAAAATTATAGGATATTTAACTATGTGTTATGTTTTTTTCTTTGTTTTGAGTGGGTTATGCCGTGTCTACCTTACTGGTGTCCATAGAGCTGTTAAGAAGGGCCAGGCTCTTCTCAATGGAGCCAAGGAATAAGATGCAAGGCAACATGCACAAACTGGAACCCAGGAGGTTCCATTTGAACGTGAGGAAAAGGTGCTTTGCTGTGAGGGTGCTGCCTAGGCTGCCCAGAAATGTTGTGGAGTCTCTCTTCTCTGGAGAGAGTCAAAAACCCTCTGGACACAACCCTGAGTAGTGTGGCATAGGAGACCCTGCTAGAGCAGGGACATTGATCTAGATGACCTCTGGTGGTCCCTTCCAACTGTAACCATTCTTTGATTCTGTGATTTTCTTACTGCTGTGAACTTCTGAGGGTTGTCCACCTCCGCTTCTCTTTCAGCCTTCAGCTCAATTCTTCTTTTCCAGCACAATATATGAATGGTTACTTAACTCTAGACAGAACATAAGGGTTTTTTCTGTATTTTTTTTAAAAAGTTGAGTTTTGTTTTGTAAGTCAACATTTGACATTCTTTTTCTTCATGCATCACCTCCGTTTTCTCTGGGATGTCCATTTTGTGGTTACCTCTCACAAGACTAAAAGCACATCAGCCATTGTTAGGCGTGACAAGCAGATTTCTTAACCGGGTATCTAATACAACTCCCAGCTGTTCAGGATGATGTTCTTGCAGGAAATTCTGTATGAATGTGGTGCCACTCCTCAAATGCACCTCAACAGGACTTTACAGACTAGAGAGGTTCAGCAAAGGCATGAGGAAGTAAACCTAGCCAAGGAGGAACTGGAAATACAGTTCCCAAATGATAGAATCATTTGGGTTGGAAGGGACCTCTGGAGGTCATCTCGTCCAACCCTCCTGCAGTGGGCAGGGACATCCCCAACTAGATCAGCTTGCCCAGAGCCCTGTCAAGCCTCACCTTGAATGCCTCCAAGGATAGGGCCCCAACCATCTCCCTGGGCAACCTGTTCCAGTATTCCACCACCCTCGTGGGGAGGAACTTCTTTCTAATGTCCAGTTAAAATCTACTCCAATTTAAAACCATTGCCCCTCGTCCTTTCACTCCAGGCCTTTGCAAACAGGCCCTCTCCAGCCTTTTTTTAAGTTCCCTTTAGATACTGGAAAGTCACTAGTAGGTCCCCCCGAAGCCTTCTCTTCTCCAGGCTGAACAATCCCAGTTCCCTCAGTCTGTCCTCGTAGAAGAGGTGTTCCAGCCCCCTGATCATTTTTGTGGCCCTCCTCTGGACCTGCTCCATCAAGTCCATGTCCTTTCTGTATTGAGGGCTCCAGAATTGGACACAGTATTCCAGATCTTAGTTTTGTTTTAACTCATTTTAATTTATCCTACTGAAATATTATGAGTTTGGGCTCTTTATGCTAGTAACGGATGTCATTGTTTTATATATAGTGCTTTTTTTTTTTTACTTTTACCTATAAGGATATGAACACACTTTAGCTTTCTTGGAATCTAGTGTCATCAGCTAGAGAAAGCTGCTGGCTAGAAGTGAACTTGGAGAGTTTTATTTTGCATTTTGTTTAAAAAAAGCATTGCAGAATGTAATTATAGCTCTCCTACCAGGAAACTAAATATAATTGCTTGTCTCAGTGGCTTCAGACTGGGGCTGGTCTCACAACTGGAGAATTTGGGATGTTCAAACACCTGGAGTTGTGTGAACAATGTGCAGGTTAGGCTTCAGGAAGGCTGGCCAGTGAAAGAAAGGCAAATCTTAGGCTTTCATTTATTTATAATAAAATAAACAGCTAATACTCCACACATCACAGAAAAACAAAATTAAGCAGGTCATCAATCACAAATATGAATATCAACTCCCTGAACTTGGCTGACGGTCTTGAAAAGTTAAAATAAGACATTAGACTGAGTTAGTTTAATCAAGTGATAGCTGATGGCAAGTGGCACCTTCTAAAATCATTCCTAATGTGTAAAAAAGGTTTTAAAGAAAACAGTAGGGAACTTCAAATGTCTGTGTGTATAAGTGCTGTAATGACTGGATGATCTCATCACTTTGAACAGCAATGGCCCTTCTTGGTGCTTCTTCTGCCATTCTATTCCTTCTTGACTCTGTCTCTTCTTCCAGGACACCAAATCCAAAACATCAGAATATTTCTTTAGACTATGGTGGGTGGGAGGGAGGCGGGAGAGAAGCAGAAAGATTGCTTGATCCAACCTTAATTTCAGCGCAGAGTGAAGGGACAGACTTAGCAACTGTGTATGAACAGTTGACATCTCCAGGACATCAGAGATGTAGCAATATCCAAATAGTTATGGAAACAAAATCATAGGATTTAGCCCTAAACTCAAAATATAAACAAGAGTACCTTCAATATATAATGGCCATGCAGTTCCAGCCTTTGAAGTCAGCCTTCAGAACAGCTTGTGGAAGTGTCTTTGGTCTTCTGTGGAAGCCAATATTTCTGGGTTTTTTTTCCAGATATGTGGATGTTAATCAAACCAAAAATCAGTATTTTTGCATTATGTCACTGAAAGCCACAGACTGCCATATACCTTTCACAATGTTATTTTAGTCCTCATTCATAGAATTTAAATTTTTGTGCTGTCCCTTTCACTTCTGACAGACAGTTGATGAAGTGTAGGTTTTTCTAGAACAAAGGACTTACTTTTTCAATGGCTAGGCTTCCTAATATCCTAACGATCCATTTATTTTGATGATCGTTATTTGTTAATTAATAGTAGTAGTACCAAATTAAATGTAGTACCAATAAAGATGAGCACAGTTTAAATGTTTGTGAAGTTTAAGTAGTTTGCCTTCAACTTTTTAAAGGAAATGTCTTATTTTTCTTTGAAAAAAGTCTGCAATTATTTTATTATCCAGTGTTTGGATAGTGGTGACTATTTCTACCCTATCAGAGGTTTTACAATGTTTTCTGAACATGCTGAATGTTCTTCCTTCATCTGCAAAAATAAAGAGAAGATAAGGGAGCAAATAAAAAAAAAGTTAATCTGAAGGAGTGTGGAATGTAAATGAAAACACAACATTTGGAATAACTCCCATACAGGTGTCTGGGGAGGGTATCTGTTGTTGGGACTACAGTGGATGTACAGTGAAGCCATTCTTAGTAGGCTAAAGAGATACCCAATATTGTCCCTATACTCAGCTTAAAAACTTCTGATGGACAATCTAATTCACAATCTTGAGGAATTTGGGTGGGACAGGAGGCAAGTTCAAAGCCCAATCAGCCCCTACTCAGTATCTCAAGCTGTAAGAAAGAAGCAGGAAACTCATTACACACCCATAGCTGTGGTTATCCAGCTTGATCCATGTTCTGGTCAAAAAGTCAACACTCTAGATTTTTCTTCCCAAGTGGCATTTACACTTTCAACAGTCTCGCCCTTATAGCATTTGTAACAGAGGAGAAATCTGCCAGATTCCAATGTTTTGTGTAAAAGGAGCATAAACATAGATTTGCTACTTTGCTACACAGATCTGTGTGTGTAAAAAAAATAAAAACTAGTTATATGAAATGTACTTGTTAGAAATACGTTTCATAGTGTGACACCCAGCAGAAGTGGCACATGTGGTTCTGTAACTTCTAGACAATTTTTAAGGAATTTTAATATTGGGAATGGTGGGATTTCCAGGATGGGAAGAGGTATGTGGAATGGGAAGAGGCCCAAAGTGCATCTTGTTAAAAACATAGAGTAAAAGTGGACACTTTGAATTACAAAATGGCTAAAGTCTTACACATAGTGACTACCCATCTCAGCAGAACTGTCCTAGAAAGAATAGGTCAACCTAAAAGTTATACATTAAACCAAAGTAAAATCTATCTGGGTAACAGGCATTAATAGCACTTTTTTACTTGGAAAAATAATTAAAGTGTAGAACAGTCTTCTAGGTAATGTCACTGAAACACAGACATGGGTCATTCAGTGAACAGTTGAGTATTGTTGAGAAAATCTGTTATTAAAATGTGTCAGAAGTTTGATGACCCTAGTATCCCCATTTTCAGACATGCCTGGGATCTCATGTGCCCTAGCTGGGCATTTGTTACTTGGTGCCAGGTGTTACTGCTCACAGGGAAAACCCTACCGGTTTCTCTCTATTTGTCTGCATTTTAACAGTCTGAGAGAATAAATCCATGTTGAAGTGCCCTGAGAATGGCAAGAGGATGAGTGTATGGGAATAGCCTTACTGAACCATATTTTGCCCTTCTGATTTTAGCCTGGATAGTAACTGTGCAGCTGTAATAATGCAGCTCAGAAACTCCTAAGTGAAGGGGAAAATATAACCCAAAAGATTAAAAAATATTTAGGGAAGGTAGTCATTTTTATTTCCGCCTAACTTTTAATATGTGAAATTGCTTACAGTTCATATGACCAAGCTGGATAAATGGGCTGAGGCTAATGGGATGAGGTTCAACAGGGCTGGGTGCCAGGTTCCGCAACTTGGGTCACAAAGACCCCATGAACACTCCAGGCTTGGAACAGAGTGGCTGGAAAGCTGCCCAGTGGAAAAGGACCTGGGGATGTTGGTTGACAGTCGCTGAAGATGAGGCAGCAGTGTGCTCAGGTGGCCAAGAAGGCCAACAGCATCTTTGCTTGGATCTGAAGTAGTTTGGCCAGCAGGACTAGGGCAGATTGTCCTCCTGTACTGGACACTGGTAAGGCCACACCTCAAATACTGTGTTCAGTTTTGGGCCCCTGCTCCAAGTAGAACATTGAGGTGCTGGAGCATGTCCAGAGAAGGGCAAGGAAGCTGATGAAGGGCACAAGTCTTGTGAGAATTGGCTGAGAAAACTGGGGTTGTTTAGCCTGGAGAAAACAAGGCTTGATGGGGAGACGTTCTTGCTCTCTACAACCCCCTGAATGGAGGTCAGAGCCAGGTTAGGGTTGCTCCCTTCTCCCATGAAACAAATGATAGGAGAAGAGGAAACAGCCTCAAGTTGTGTCAGGGGAGGTCTGGGTTGGACACGAGGAGCAATGTCTTTCCCAAAAGGGTTATCAAGGCCTGGAAGAGGCTGCCCAGAGCAGTGGTGGAGTCCCCATATGTGGAGAGATTGAAAAGATGTACTGAGGGGCACAGTTTAGTGGTGCACTTGGCAGTGTTGGTTAATGGTTGGACATGATGACCTTAAAGGTCTTTTTGAACTAAAACAATTGATTCTATAGTGATATGAATTTTATATCTATAATTCTTGTGCTCTGAAGCTCAGATTCTTGGAATTGTTGGCATCCTCAAAGCAAAGCCATCACACTTCTGGAAAATTATGTGAAATACCATTTAAAAAGTTGTCTGAGAAAAAGTAAACAAATATTAAATGAAAATTTTCAAGCTCTTAACTTTTTATTGGTAAAGACTCTGGTTACTGATGTTATGATGTGATTGCACAATAATTTTGTTTTGAAGGTTGCTCAGATGAAATTCCTCTCTAGATGTACATGTGTTTCATAAACAAGGTGTATGGGTTGAAGCACAGCAGTTGAGTCACATCTAATTGTCATATTAGCTTCTTTAATAATTAGTGGTACACTGTGCTTAGGTGAAAGAAGTGAGATGAAATAGAACTGTGTGTTTGTTGTACAGGTTATTGACATGGAAAAACCATGACCAGAAATGTCCAACTTACTAAGAAATAGATTTTGTTTGGAGATAAAATAGTACTTCATCCAACGTGATAATGTCTTATTATTTTTTTATCATTGAAGTATCTTCACTTTCTTTTTCTTCATGAAATAAATAGAATGAAAGTACAAAAAAAAAAAAATCACAGTGAACCGGATTGCTCTAATTGCAGCAGAGAGAGAAGATGCAGGAAATCCTGTTTGTTTCTGAGTTAAAGTTCTTAAAGGATCAAAAATACTAATTATTCAACATTCCTCAGACTATTGAGAGTTCAGGCATTTAAAAAAGTGAACCATCTCTAATCCAAAGTTGCACTGAAAATCTGTCAGATAAGGCAAGCAGGATTGATGTGATTTTATACATTCCATACTTTTGCTATTTTCAAGTTGACTTTTGCCTATTTAAAGTAAAGGAGCACCAGATAATGTGTTTTAAACTCAAAGCTTTCTGTCTGCACCTTCTTCTGGCACTCAGGTAACTGGAACTGAAATTGCAAGACTGTTGAAGAAGAACTGTTAGAGGATGTTTTAGAATATGTTCAAAAGGCACATTTCTTCCAGACTTACCTGAATGAGGGCACCACATTTGAGATGGATTCCCCTAAGTGTTTGTACCAGTCTAGTGTGTCTGAGATCTGATACAGCTTGGAGAAATACTTCCTTTAAGGTTTTTTAACAGAAGTGCCATACAAGTTGAAATGGTCACCAAAGGTAACTGATTAATTTTGTTACAGGAGGAGTTACTGACACTCCAAGGTACTACAAAAAGTATTTTCAAGTGTTTTGTAGTATAAACATCACGGAGGACATAACTTGAGCCTTAAAACCTGCAGTGCTTTGTAGACAGTCTGTACTATGCAGATATGTAGGTTGTCTTTCATTCTTTCTAGTCTGCTGACAATATATCCAAGGGACAAAGCATCAGGGAATACAGTCATCCTTTTAAGCTTAAAGGGTAAATGGATGATCTTGTGATTAGAGCTCTGTGTTCGGAGCTGCAGACATCAGCTCTGCTTGTGACTGTGCCGAAATGCAGCCAACTTTAGCATTTCCAGGGTAATGCGTATAACACAAGCACAGAAGTAATATGGAAATGAGGATGTAAAGATCTTCTTTGAAAAGGGTCAGAGACAGCCACAACCTGAAGAGGAGGCTGTGGTGCGACAGCCCCTCTGTGAGGTAATAGGGGTGGGAATGGCCATATCTCACTGTGCTGCCCAACATTCATGACACCAGGTGCTGCCAATGAAAACCTCAAAGGCACTTCCTTGTGTCAGACTGGGGCTGGCTGGCTCACCTATGGAGACGTCCCGTTCCATATCACCTCCTGGAGAAGCCTGGGGAAGCTGAAAGGCTAGTATGACTTCAGACCCCCATTTCATTTTTACATAGAGGTAATCCACACATAGAATCTCATAATCATGCAGTCATTTTGGTTGGAAGAGATCTTTCAGATCATGAAGTCCAACCATTAACTCAGCACTGACAAATCACTACTAAACCATGTCCCTTGGCAACAGATCTACACATCTTTTCCAACCCCTCTAGGCATAGTGATTCCACTGCAAGCCCGGGCAGCCTGTGCCAGGGGTTAACAATCCTTTCGGGGAAGACATTATTCCTATTCTCCAACCTGAACCTCCTTTGGCACAATATGAGGCCGTTTCCTCTAATCCTACTATCACTTGTTACCTGGGAGAAGAGATCAACCCCCACCTTGCTCTGACCTCCTTCCAGGGAGTTCTAGAGAGCAAGACGGTCCACCTTAAGCCTCCTTTTCTATAGACCCTACTTCCCCCAACCACTCCTCACAAGATTTGTTCTCTAGATCCTTCACCAGATTTGTTGCTTTTTGGACACACTCCAACACCTCAGTGTTTTTCCTACAGTGAGGGGCCCTAAACTGAACCCAATATTCAAGGTGTGGCCTCACCACTGCCCAGTACAGGAGGATGATCCTTGCCCTAGTCCTAGCCATTTCTTGTCCGCCTCAGCACACTATTGGCTCATCTTCAGCCATTCTTGACCAACACCCCCAGGTCTTTTTCCACTGGACAGCTTCCAGCCACTCTGCTCTGGAGCATTGTTGTGACCCAAGAGCAGGACCTGACACTTGTCCTTGTTGAACCTTGTCCCATTGGCCTCAGCCCATCAATCCAGCCTAGCCAGATCCCTCTGCAGACTCTTTTAACCCTCAAGTAGATCAGCACTTTCACCCAACTTGGTGTTATCTGCAAAGTTGCTGAGGATGCCCCTGATTCCCTTGTCCAGATCTTTGATGAAGATATTAAACAGGACTGGTCTCAATACTGAGCCCTGGGGAACACCACTCATGATTGGTCACCAACTGGATTAAACTCCATTCACTACAACTCTCTGGCCTTGGCCATCCAGCCAGTTTTATACCTAGTGAAGAGTAAACCTGTCTTAGATGTGAGCAGCCAGTTTCTCCAGGAGAATCTGTGGAAGCTTTTCTAAAGTTCCTGTAGACAACATCCACAATCTTTCCTTTATCCACTACACAGGTTGCCTTCATCTCAAGGTTGCTGCAAGGTTGCAGGAGAACCTTTCCAGAAGGGAAGCTCCCTGCATGTCAGCTGGGAGCATATTACACTCAGTCCTCCTCTCTCCTGCACCTGAAGATGGGGGTCAGTGTCCCCTGTGTGGATTGTTCCGTTTTCCATGTGTTCTTCTCTGCTGGAGGTCAAAAGAGAAACAACAGGAAAAACAGAAAGAGCAGGGAAACATAGGGGTTTATGCCTTAGTCAGGTTCGTAATCACTAGAAGCACAGGCATGGCACAGAGTAAGGTAAGGACTTTGAATTTCAGGAAGGCAAACTTCCAGCTGTTAAGAGACTTGATGGGAGAGGTCCCCTGGGACACTGTCCTTAGAGACAAAGGAACCCACCAGAGTTGGCAGCTCTTCAAGATACACTGATTAGAGCACAAGAAATTTCCATCCCTCTCTGTAAGAAATCAAGCAGGGCAGGAGGGAAACCGGTGTGGCTAAATAATGACCTGCTTCTTGTCCTGAGGCGTAAGAATGAAATGCACAGCCTTTGGAACCAGGGACAAGTGACCTGGGATGAGTACAGGGAAATGGCTAGGAAGTGTAGGATTGGGGTCAGGAAGGCCAAGGCACAGATGGAGTTGAAATTGGCGAGTGATGTGAAAAATAATAAAAAAGGGTTCTA